>JAUZNK010002477.1:0-27775 GCA_035046665.1 Euphysa ruthae
TAAATTTAAATTTTGTTTAAATAAACTTTAAATTAAGAAAGAAACAAATGTAAGAAACAAACAATAAGTTCTATCAGAAGAAAAATCTACTTGCATCAAGCATAGGTACACAACATCCCCTCTACATTTTAAATACACATATTTTTTTTTTTTTTTTTTTAGGATGCAGAGTTAGAATGGGTAAAGCGTGAAAGCGAGCGTGAGGAAAAGGCAAGGCAACATCGTTTGAAGGAATTAGCTGACCAAGAAGATATGGAAATAGCTTTAGCTTTAAAACAATCAGTCGAAAGTTCATCTGACGCATGACCTTTACATTAGATAAAAACAATAGCCCTGGCATGATATATATGCTATGAAGACATTGTCTTTAGTTTTTATATATATAATCCCTGTAATATATTCCAGGTTAATTACAATGAATTAATTTCTTTACACTAAGTAATTATGAGCAAATTAGCATAGCATGAATTTCCAAGACATCCCTGTAGTGAAAAAGCTATAACTTTACTTTAATTTCACCATGGATTAAAATGCTTATGTCTTAAAGACTAGAAGGGATTTTTCAATCAACTGCTTTTTTTTTTAAAAGCTTATTTTAGAATTTTTTTTTAATGAATTTCCTATGCTTTATTATGTGATAGCAAAAGTAGAATTAAGAGGAAATTGTTTTATGACTTACTTTTTCAAACTTTTAATTCTATAATTTTTCTGTTCATTTTCACATGGAGTGAAAATTTTCCTATAAATCAGGCATTAATTTCATATAAATGTTTATGTCACCTAAAAATTATTTCCTTAACTACAATTACAGCTTTCTGCTACCTTTATCATGTAACAACAACTAATGGAGCTTTTTCAGAAAGTAAATTTACCTTTGAAACCATTTTTTCAAGCTTTCTCACATGAGAAGGTTTTTTTAGTTCTGTAATGTTTTAGTTGTAATAGGTGAAACCAGCCTCATTAGCTTTCTTCATTATTTTGCAAAGCAGACTTTTAGGCCTCTTAAAAAAACTGGCTTCTTTAAAAAAAAGTATATTCTCTGAATTGTTTTTATTGTTTATTAATATCAAAGATAAGAGTTTAGGTAATATGCTTATTATACAAAATAACTTAGATGTATTTTTTAAATGTTAAATTCAATCAATTATATTTTGATCAGCGTAATTTGTTAATTTATATTTTTTTTTTTATATATATTATTTTGTGTGTATTAAATATTTAAGTCTGTGTTTTTATTTCACTATTTAGAGGTTAATATCTGAGATTTGAAGCTGAGCTTTTATTTTCTCAGACTATAATTTTCCTCAGTCTTAAAATGACCACCTTATCTTGAAAGCAGATCGATACTTTTGAAAAAAATAAAAGTCTTTAAAAAGTTTTTTTCTTTCAAGTATTTGTTTTCAAATCTTTTTAAGTTATAAACCATAATAGATAAATAAATAAATTATTATTGTCATTATTGTTATTTAAAATATTTGCCTGGCTCCTTCCAGGCCTTAACCATCACTTAGCCCCAGATAGTTTCCAAGGTTAGGTTATTTAAGATGCTAGCTATCATCAAACATAACTTCCAGAAATTAAATTAGGTCTTTGTTGTGTTATTTTAATAATCACAAAGTAATTGAAATACCGACCTATACTAAATAATAATCAGGCTTTTATTACAAAAAACTTAATCTCTCTTCTATTAACCTTCAATCATTTGATTTTCTTAGTCAAGTATTAACTTTGTAATCCATAAAAAATATTTATTCTAGTGATCTGCATAAAATTATACAAATTCAACTTATATTTATTATCCAAATAATTTTGTGATATTTTATGTCTTCATATGTTTTAAAGGTCAATCATTTTGACAGTTTTTTGCACTTTGCAGTTGTCATTTTGTTTCTAAAATATTGCTAGGTAAATGGTGCTTTTACAGTAAATTACATCTTGTTTCATGGGAATAAATTTTTGCTAAGTGATACTTTTGAAAAATGTTTTGAATGATATATTTCATTACTTGAGGTCTTTCAGAAAATATTTATTTTATTTATATAAAATTTTATTTTAAGTTTGTTTTAAGAATTTTCAAGTTACGGTAATTTTATTTTCTCTTTCAGGCATCTAAACTAAAGGTCAACATAAAATATAGTTTTTTTTTCCTGTCGCCATACATTTCATGATAAGTATAAAATTTCTTTAGACAAAATTGTGGCAGATGTCTTGCAGTCCATTATTTTTCTTTACATCTGAATGCTTATTCAGGGATCAATTTGTCTTTCCAGTTATGAAACACATATTACGTATTTCTAAGTATATATTTAAAGTAGGACAATCGTTATACATCTCTGTAATTAGTTTTATTATTATATTGTATTATATTAGGATAATTTGATGTTGTCTTTTGCTGTTTTTTAAAAAAAATACAATAATATTTTTTTTTGTTAATTTTATTAAATTCCTAGAAATTTAATATGTGGCAACCATTGTGTCAAACTGATTTGCTATAATGGTTGATATGGGACGTACTATAATGGTTAGATATGGGACGTACTATAATGGTAGATAAAGGATATACTAAATTTACTTATTCTCTTGTTATGTATTGAGTCAGTAAATATCAGTAAACACCTTTTTTTCAAACAAATTTTGTGTTGGCTTCTCTTCTTAAAGAAAATCTATAAAAATTTAGTGTATTAACTTCAAATTTGCTTAGCAACTTAAAAAAATTTTAACAAACTTTATTTTTATAAGATTTGTTCATTAAAAAAAAAAACATAAAAATGGATCAATATGTCACTTAAATTTAATTTTTTAAATTTTGGCTAGACTGACTGATGATACCTTTGTCAACCAGAGGAAGAGTGAGTATTGAGATTAAAGTTATCATTAAGTTATTAATTATTAATTTGTTTATGTAGTTGAGACACCTAGTTAATATTGAGAGTTGGATATTCTAGTCTCTTGAGAACACTTTTGGAAGTATCAAGTTCAACATTTCAAAAGGACCAGCTTTAGATTTTCTATTATATTTTCTTATGGCACTAAAAATATTTTAGTTTTTTTATTTTCCACATTTCAAACAGCCGAGTTTATTTTAGGTCAATTTTGGATTTTTTTTTCAGGATGTAACCTCTCTCAATCTTCTTTGAGACCTTCCGAGTTAGGGCTTGAAATTGGATATTTTGCAACAAAATTTAAGGGAATCTTTTGATTGAAAAATGATATACAAAACATAAATCATTTATAACGATCTAATCTTTTTAAAACTGTAGTTCAAGTTATTTATAGGATGAGAATATTTTGCGGTTATTTAATATTGTTATTTTTATTATTCATTTGTAATTTTAACCAACCTTCTGAAATTTTCAAGCAAATACAGCAAATTAAACTGAAAGGCATTGAGTATGGAAATATTGGAATGATTCAATTGCAACAAAGCGAGAAAAAAAAAAAAAAAAATTTTTTTTAAACCAAGATTTAGCTCCAGAAATTTTCATAAAAATTAACTGTCCTTTGTTCATAAAGAACATTTCAACTAATATTGGAAACTTTCTTTGCTCAAATAAATTCTTATGACTATGTTAATTTCAAAGAATATTTTGATTATGAAAATAAATATTAAAAAAAGCTAATTTCTAAATGCTGTCTAAATGCTATCATGAAAAAATAATAACAATTTAAATGTTACCTTGCTTTTGCTTATTATTTCGTTTATTCAAGATCTTAATTTTTTCGAGCCACTTTAAGTCATTATCCTTTAAATTTTCAAAGTTTGTCTAATTACATTAAATTCAATTAAAAATTTGTTTTGATGTTGAAAAATTTCATTCTACTAAACAATTTATTTTAAGGGTCCTTATTCAAAAAAAAAAAAAAAAAAAAAAAAAAAAGTTCTTTAATTGGTGCTTTTTATTGATTAAAATTTTGATATAGGTGAAA
This sequence comes from Euphysa ruthae, assembly GCA_035046665.1. Lineage (NCBI taxonomy): Eukaryota > Metazoa > Cnidaria > Hydrozoa > Anthoathecata > Corymorphidae > Euphysa > Euphysa ruthae. The sequence continues at coordinate 3,928 of JAUZNK010002477.1, forward strand.
TATATAGTCGTTATCTTATAATATAGGTGAAATATACAGTCGTTATATTGTTATACAGGTGCAATATATGGGTGTTATTCAATCTCTATGGTTCAAGACATTGAAAAGAAGAAGAGTTAACGCAGCAGTGGTGAAGAGTTATATCTATCTTTTCAAACAAAGAGTTATTAGAAACTATTAGAAAAACTATTTAGAAAAATGATAAATGAGAACATTAAAGCTAATAGTTGAAAAGCGGAGTTAGCACAGTGGTAGGACGTTTGACTCCAGAGCGAAAGGTTACGAGTTTGGCAGAAATTTATTTCCATGTTATCTCTGAGTTTCTGAGCAAAGCTCATTGCATAATGCAACACTAGCTCAAATTGGCAGGTTGTTTGGTTGAGCGAATTTCATAGACGCAAATGGGCGTTCTAAGTACTACAAGACCCGCTACGTGGGCCAATCTGGAAATATTGTTTTGGCAATTTGTTGGTTCCCCATGTTAAATATAACATTCTCATTCTCTCATTCTCAACAGCACCAAAAAAATTACTGCAACTTAAAACTTTAAGGCTAATGGCTGTTGAACGTCATTAAAAAAAACAGCACAGATTAGAATTTTATAATTATAAATTTAAAGAACGAGGTAAATAAGAATTGATGTAAATATTTCGTTAGCAAATTTAATCTTTATTGCATCTTTGGTTGTTCTACTGTTTCCATTCAGATTGTAAAAAATTTTGGTTTGAATGCCTTTTTAGCGGTTTTTTCAGGGCCAATCAAATTAGATGCAGATGTATTTCATGAATTTTACAAAATTTATGTTACTTGTGTATCTTACATTTTGGTTGAGCAAACCTACGTTACTTAATGCAAATTCTTGTAGTTACTCTTTTCATGGAGAAAATATTGTTGAACCTTTGAACCTACACCAAACATCATCAGTATGGGAGTTGTTCAAAAACAAGCAACTGAAAATTGAAACCAACGGCAGCTTTAAAGATGCTGTTAATTCTCTCCGGCAACATAGAGACCTGTCCAGGATCTAGAGCCAGATTCTCGCACTGCGAAAATGTTTTTAAAGAAATATTGACAAAGTAGAATGTACAACTTGCAACCGTAAGTCCATAGTCTATGTCTGAGTAACATCAACACTAATATTTGTAACTTATGTTTTGGAAACCCAGACAATTTATCAACCCAGACATCGACCTGAAATGATCTGAAATCAATATGCCAAAAATCAGACCTACAGATTTTTCATCAACATATTAGTGGCCATTACCACCATTGACAGACAAAAAATCTTATGTTTAAAATGGTAGAACCAAAACCGGTTTTAGAATTTTCTGAAATGCAACAAAGCAACTACCTGCTAAATTCCTGAATGACATTTCTTTCGTCATAACAAAACTTTTGACACAAATCATCAACATATCAATTTCTACAGGAACTTTTCAAATCAGCCATAATTCCCAATATTTAAATCAGGTTCCACGGAAAATATTGATAACTACAGACCTTTCCTTTCAGAAAGAAACAGAGCTTGCTGGAACTTTGCTTGTAGACGCAGTGCAAAAAAGAGTGGATAAGGGCCAATACACTGGTGCAATATCTCTAGATCTGAGCAAAGCATTTGACACTATTGGCCACACAAATATACTCAAGGTCAGGTTTAGTGTTTTTCGAATTTCTATCGAGAAATAAATCAAATCAGCACATTAACAGAAGTAGGTATTTCTTAAATTGCCTAGCAACGAATGCCCAAATTTGGTTGCTAGGTAGTCTTCTACTAAGATAAATATGCTATAATTTCAAAAATCCCAGCATTTGAAAGCGTATTTAAGCGTTCTGAAACCGCTTCAACTTCTTGTTAGGTGTCTCAGATGGTCCGTATAATCAACTTAGAAGATCACCATTTTTCTATATTTTATGTGTTTTGGACAAAATCACTCTTTTTTTAAAATTCTGCTCTTGTTTCTAGAATATTTCAGGACGGTTTTGAGTTTGATGTTTATTTTATATGTATTCTTTGCTTGTTTATACTTGTATGTGTTTAGATATTAAAATACATAAAAAAATGAAAAAAATAAAAAAAATGAATGAAAGAGAAATAAAACTTATATTGCAAATTTCACACGTTCTTTTAACCAAACTGCAGCATCATTTGAACAAAATCAATAAAATCCTTTACCATTACTGCCTTTATTACCTCATCTCCAAGATCGCCAAGAAGCTACCACATTAATAATGCCTTTGTCATCATCACCACCACCCGCTATGATTGCTGCACCAATAACGTCTTTTAAAAGACTAGCCAATTGTAGTGAGGACAAAGTAAAAAAATCTGTATTTGATTCTAACAATAAAGAATCTGTTATATGGATTTCTTCTGTACAATTCGGGCTGAAAAAAATCAACCAGGTCTATAGCAATTGGTTATGAAGTTATTGACATGAAAAAAGTTAATAATTCTTTAAAAGAAATTAAATGTACATATTGTCAACATTATTTATAACTACGTGAAGAACCCTTGCTGAGTAATTAATAATTTGCTGTAATTTTTGTAAAAAAAAAGTAACTCGAGTTCTTTTCGAGTGTAAGTTTTAAGAACGAAAATAGGGGCAAAAAGCCCTTATAGCCAGCCATATGGGCTACAATTCATCACATGATCGAAAACACTTCAGAGTCTTTGGACGAACAACACCGGTGTTGTCTGAATAATGCAAAGTCTTGGAGTACTTATTGGATAGATAGACCATCATAATGACAATAGTAAACGTTTAAAGTTTTGATGGTGTTAAAGCAACGAAAAAATAAAAAGCTGGTAATACACGAGTAAAACCCATATTTTAGTGAGAACCCATATTTTAACCATTATGCTTTTCCCGTTAATACACCTGTTAAAATAATTATTTTTTTTAATGGAACTTTGTCTACTTATTTAGCCTATAGAGAGGAACATCAGGTCAGAATTTTAGCTGAAAATGCCTATTTGTGCTCGTTATATATATTTTTTAAAACTTTAAAATCCGTGGCTAAAAATCAAGCTAAGGATCATAACTTTTTAATTGGACATCCAACACTTTTTGCAAGAAGTGTGTATTTTTATATGCTAAATATTCCAAGCACTTCCAATATGTCCTTAATGATACTTTTTATTTGAAAAATACGTTTTTTAGGTTTACCCCCTGAAAAATAAAAATGAAAACATATGAAACCTTTATTATGTTCATTCAAACTTGACTACTCAGTTTCTATTAGTATGGAATAGTGGTTTGGTGTGGATATTGATTAACAGATTTTTAGTCTTTTTCCCATTTTACTCAACGCCCAATTATTTTTACTTTTTTTTTTATTTCAAGTTAAAAACCATTCGAAATTTTATCAAAATATTCCCAACCATTATTAAATAATATATAAAAATAAATATATAATAAATATAATAGCTAAAACAGTAAGATAGAAGAAAAATGAGTTTCATAGGTAATGACCACTTTAAAGTAAAATATCTATAAAAAAAAACAATAGGTAAAATCAAAGTAACCTGTGCTTACATTGTTTAAATCTCGTTTCATATACAAACCTTTTACTTAAAAAATTTAATGATAATTTTTCCTCGGATCGAATAAAAAATGTTTTTAAATGTTTTTAATTGAAACAACGTTAATATTTTAACTTTAATAAATAGAGAACTACGAGGCTGAAACTTTCTGGGGAGTGCTGGAACAACCCAGGGAGTGTCTTTGAAAAAAAATTTTGAAAACTTTTTTTTTGATTTTTCTATTGATAGATTTTTATGATTTGATTTTCTTCGAAGATTTTGAAAAAGTTGAAATTTTTTTTTTAGATTTTTCGAAAATTTTTCAAAAAGTTGAAAACTCGAAAGATTTAATTTTTTTCCTGATTGTTTCAAATTTTTGGCTATTTAACTGTATCGCAAATATAAGGGCCCAAGATCTGCTAGTATATATAATTTATTTCATAATAAACTTTAGGGTAAAATATATAAATTGATCAAATTGTCACATTATTTACATTCAAGAATCCATTGGTTTTCTTCGCAGCTGTTTCAGGTGGAAGTGAAGTATTTATATTTGTTAGCTTCAAGTTAATGAGAGATTGGGTATATCCAATATCTCAATGACTTGAGAAGACCTTCTAAACGCATCTCTCAGCAGTATCCATGATTGGCTCATTAAACAGGAAATACGCACGTGATCTCAACCATGGTTAATAAAACCAAAAAATTGACAAAGTGGGGGTTAGTTAATGTAAGAGTCCCTCTACTGTTCCTTGACCACTTTTTTTTAAAAATTATAATGAATAATATTGAATAATAGCGCTTTTATTGAACACATGATACCCCAAATTACCGATTTAAAAATAGATTTTGAATTAATTCAAACACCCGGATTGATTTTGAATGGGTTGCATGTGGGTTGGAACTCTCTTCATATTTCAGAATAGAAATAAAAAAAGGTTATTATGATATTTTAATTTTCAGACAATATCTGAAAAACGAATTCAATTCAAGGTACATATTTTTTATTTTTTAATTATTCACCAAGCAATATTTTTGAGCAAGATCAGGAAAACGTGTTATTTTTCCCCAGCTATATTTGTCCTATAAAATAAATCCTGGTTTGATTTAATTGTTTTCCAGTTGATAAAAAATAATGTTTTCTTATGTATTGGTATTGTGTTTATTAACAATGGTTCAAGGAAGATTGCAGAGAAGGAACTTTACAATTGGCTATGATAACAACACGTTTCTTAAAGATGGAAAACCGTTTCGTTACATCAGCGGATCAATACATTACATGAGAGTTCCATATCAGTATTGGGAAGATCGCTTGTATAAAATGAAAATGGCTGGTCTCAATGCAATTCAAACGTGAGTGTCTTATATCTGTTTTTGCTAATTACTATTCCTTGGGAATTCGCTTTCAAGTTTTTTTGCTTCTGAGATGAATATAATACCTAGTTTTTAAGTCGTTTGGTAACTGAGGTTAATGAAAACTTTCTGAATTTTTTTTTTTACTTTCTTGTTATTGTAATTTTTTTATTTCATTATTTCATTACCTACAATTTATTCTGCATTTTCCTTAATGATTTGATTTTCGAAAGGTTTGCTTTCATCCTTGACATTGTCAAAGGAAGACAAAATTTTGTTTTACAGTTGTTAACTTTTATGATAAATTTAATGAATGTTGATCTAAGTAAAAAAATAAAAAATTATCAAACTGGCAAGGATGGATATAAATTTGTGTTTTGGGTGTTAACTTTGCTTAATACAGATGTTGCAGCTAAGTTTCTGAGATATTCTTCCAATAATATTTTTGGTTTAGTTTTCAGTTTTAGTTTTTGTAAATTGATAATTAATAATATTAATAATTGATAATAAGCTTTTCTTAAAATTTAATGATATTTTGAGACAAGACATAAATCATTTTTCCAGAAATTAATTATTACATATTTTTTATTCTAAGTAAGAGCTGAAACAAAAATGAAACAAATAAAATAAAAACTCCATAAAGATAAAAAAAATATAACCTGGACTGCTTAATGGAGAAATCTAAATGGGATTGGATTTTGGTTAGATGTAATACCTTTGCCAAGAAACAGTACTCTTTTTTTCTTGCCAAACAACTAGTTGTAATGTGATTCTTCTGCATATTATCAATTCAAAATCACACTACTTTTTTTGTGTACCAGCTATGCCTTGTTGGAATTTAACAGGCTCACAAAATCATAAAAGCAATTTTCCAATTAATCATTTTATTTTATTCCACTCACTGTAAAAATGCTCTATGTATTTATTGTATGTTCTTTCAGCTATATCCCTTGGAATTCTCATGAGCCAAGGGAAGGAGAGTTCAAATTTACTGACCAACAAAATGTTTTTGCATTTCTTCAATTAGCTCAGAAGTATGACCTGCTTGTCATTTTACGAGCTGGTCCATATATTTGTGGAGAATGGGAATTTGGTGGACTTCCATATTGGCTGTTGAAAACCAGAAACGAAACAATGAAGTTAAGATCATCAAATGATTTGTTTTTAAAGAAAGTTGGAAATTATTTCTCTGTGCTTTTACCAAAGATTAAAAGTTATTTGTATGAGAATGGTGGTCCTGTTATTACTGTGCAGGTGGAGTTTTTTATTTCTCAATTTTGAACTCAGATTTGAACTCAGATTTTTATTGATTTAATCTCAATCATTAATCTCAGAAAGAGATGTTATGCCTTTTTTCGTTTTAAGGTATTATGTCCAGTTAGTGCCGAATTTTTTATGATTCCAATGTTATTTCTGAAGGTTTTGACATGTCAGCTGTTTTAAAACTTGGGCCTTGTACATAGTCTGTCAAACCTTGTATAATTTTATAAAATATTATATCAGAGAATTTGTTAACAATTTTGAAAATTTCTACAAGGATTTTTTCTAACAAGTTTTTTTTTAGTCTTTCTGGCTATATCTCTTGTAGAACAAAAGAATTGGATTTTTTTTTTCTTTCATAAAGTTAAGTGACAATATAGATCATCTTAAGATATACAGTCACCTGATGAAAACTCATGTTATTTGGTACTGAGTCCTAAAAAATTTATTTCTTGACCTAAAATTGTGTTTTAAAAATTTTTTTATATATATATTTTTTCAATTTGCTTGAAGTTAGAACACCTTAAAGGTCATCATTCAAAATTATGTTTTTGCCATTGCTGTTTAATTGTCCTGTGGGTCTATCCTTTAAATTTATGGTCTAACAGTTTGGACTAACAGTCATTTAAGTTCTTGCTTAACAGAATTTCATCTTTTTGGTAAAACAACTTACGACAATGTCAAACTGACAAGAACCTGAAATAATGCTAACTTTACTTAAACTTGTTATTTTTGTTTTACAAAATTTTACAATGTGTAAAATCATGTCATTCTGTGTGTAAAACCTTTCTATCCTAAATTTCATCCAAAGTCACGATTTATTCACCAGTTATTACGATGTTTGAATAGTTTTGTTTAAAAAATAATAAATAATGATAATAATGAATAAAATTGCTTTCATAGCATGAAAACTTATTGAGAATTGTGTTAAGTAAGTATGCTTCCCTAAATGCTAGAAAAATATAGAAGTGTTATGTTTCCAAACAACGAGATACAACACATTGAAAGGTGCATTTGTTATCTGTCTTATTTTTAACTTTCATTATTCTTTTTTTTTTTTTTTTTACTATTTTTTTCTATATACTGGTAAAATACTCACCGTCATTAGGCTATTTATCAAAAGTACATTATTGATGATTTCACAGATGGTAATTGTGAATAGTGCATGGTTAGTGGTGTGGTGACTCACAGAAACCAATGCTAATGATAATGATTCAGAGTTTGAAAAGGCCGAACTCTTTCCATACTTAAGCACTTTAAATTATTTTCTCAGGAATGATACAGGTAGACTGTTTCTTTGGCTACAATTTTTCATAAACTGCCTATAATTTGGTAACAATAAAAAGCTGGGTAAAAAGCCAAAAGCTACTTTACTGTCATCTCTTTACACAGAGATATATATTTAGATTTCAAAACATTACTTAATACCATAATATAAAAAACGAAATGGCTTACTTGCTTGCTTGCTTGCTCGCTTGCTCGCTTGCTCGCTCGCTCTGTTATCTCTGAACTATGATAGCTATGATCACAATTTTTTTTGCAAAATCTTCTCAATTCATGTGGGTAACTTTTTTTTATTATAACTTCTGATATTTCTTACGTCAGATTCTTTTTTTTCAGATTTTCTAATAGCATGTTATATTGTTGTTATTTTGATGTACAGGATTATATGGTTTAAAAAATGGAATTTATCACAAATTTATTTATTTTTAATTACTCTTATAAACCCATAAATATAAGTGATATTGAAAGAGTTAATCTTGAAAGCCCATATAAAAATATTTTACAAATTGAAGAGCTCTAAATAAATTTTGAGTTCTCAGCTTAGATAATTTTTTTTAAAGAATTTTACTTGTTCAAAATATGTTTATTTTTTAAGGTTGAAAATGAATACGGTAGTTATGGATGTGACCATTTATACATGCAAAAACTGGAATCAATGGTTCAGCAACATCTTGGAACTACTGTTGTCTTGTTTACTACAGATGGAGCTGGTGATGGTTATTTAAAATGTGGAACATTGCAGTCGTTATTCACGACAGTAGACTTTGGTGCATGTGCAGATCCTAAGCCATATTTTGATACACAAAGGAAATACCAACCTAAAGGACCGTTAGTAAGTATTTTGTCTAACCTAACTGATCTAAATGATCTGTCCTAATTATATTATCTAATTAATCCGAAAAATTTTATTCAATCAAAATAATGTCTCACTTCTATAAAAAGCAGAATTTGAAATTGCTATAAAAGTTTTGGATAAGCAATCAGACTTTTAGTTTTTATTTTTAAATTCTTGGAAAATCAGAATTTTGAAAATACTTTTTGAAAATTATTATAAATTTTTGGCTTTGAAATTCTGTTGTTATTAGGTAATAAGACATTATTTTCTACACAAAAACAGTATTTTGTAAATAGTTTCACCGTGGTTCATTGTTGACATTAATTTAAAAAAAACTTTCCATTAAAAAATACTTGGTATTTTACAGGAAAACTGCACAGAATATTGACAAGTTCTTAATTCCAAGTTTCTTTTCTAACTGGTATTGCTCAAACTTTAAAGGCTATATGTTTTCTCTTTTTTCTACATTTTTTGCCTAACTGTCATGGGTATTAAAATGTGTCAACGATGGACATTTATAATATAGTAAACTTTCTCGTCTACTTTCATTTTCATTTTCTGTAGGTAAATTCTGAGTATTACACTGGCTGGCTTGACCATTGGGGAAACAGTCATGCACACACAGACGTCCATACAGTTACTGATGCTCTTGACAAGATTTTAGCTTTGAATGCTTCTGTTAACATGTACATGTTTGAAGGTATTGTAATCATTTAGGCGAGTCCCACAAGTCATATTGTTTTTATGATAATTATGATAATATAATTATGTGTTAATACCTAATTATTTTTAAAACACCAATTAACACAAAGAAGAAACGTTAGAGATCAAATTAAATATAATAAAATTTTAATGAAGGCCAAAAGAATTTGAAAACTTACATACACATACACATATAGCAGGAATAATCTGTGTATTATATGTTTGAACTCAGTCTTTATTTCTTGATAAAACAGTAATAATAAAATACAGAATTATGGTGGACGTCAAAACAGATTTTTTTCAAAAATATAAAAAGCCTACAGTGTATATATTTTGTATGTTAGTTAATTTATTTATTCACTAATAATTCTTTGAAACAGTATATTTGTTTTTATGAAGCTTCATGCAAAACTGCTTTGCTCATAAAAAGATTTGAACATTTGTTAGTTATGGATTTATAAGCTTTTCTCAGTCATTATTTGATTATTTTTTTCTGAAATTTGATATGAAAGTGAAAAGTTCTTCCTCTACCTCAAATCCTAAACATTGGAATAAAAATTCTCTACAGATCTGCTGATTTAACTCTTTGAATTATGCAAGAAAGGTTTTATATTTTTCATCCATACAAATAAGTCTGTATCAATAAAGTAAATATCAAAATAATGAGCTGATCGCATCCAGAAAAATTAGAAGACTTTCTATCAGACATATCTATCTATATATGAAAAAATATTTCATAATATGTTACGTCTATATTTGTTATAGTTTATGTTATTTTCTGCTTGATTTACTTTATTCCTTATGTTACGTTACTCTGTTTACTAATAATAATTCCACACTTACAACCTAACACACTACACCCCTTAATGAAACTCCGAGTATGTATTGTTAAAGTATATGTATAATTTATTATTCTAATTTATAGGAGAGGAAAAAATGTACACTTAATAGCAATTAAATTTAGGTGGGACAAATTTTGGCTACATGAATGGTGCAAATACGGTTGGAAAAATACTTCAGCCTCAACCAACCAGCTATGATTATGATGCTCCACTTTCAGAAGCGGGTGACCCTCGCGAAAAATATTTTGCCATTCAAAAAATCATTTCCAAGTATGCAAAAATTCCATCTGGACCACCACCTAAACCTACAGTGAAGAAGGCTTATGGAAAATTCTATGTTAATAAGGTCAGTAAAAAAATGTTAAATTTATGAACACTTTAAACTCTGTACAATTTTTTTACAAACCAAATACACACCTTTCATCTACATATGTACGTTAGATAGCTCCTATTTTCAAGCCAATATATGGCCCATCTTAAAAATGGTCCCAGGAAATAACTACAAGGGAAAGTATGTAGCATGGAAAAATTTACAAAGATAATTTGGTCACAAAACCTTCAAAATTGAATAAGCTCTAGAGACTCTGTTAACCCGAAGAATAAGTTTTTTGTTTGTCTGTCAGTTTAGTCTGTCAGTGGCGCCTTTTTTTTACCAAGGCATTTATTTTGCACAAAATATTTTGTTTATAATACCAAGAACGTTTTATAGGTAACTGGACAAACACCAAAGAATTGTTATGTTTATTGTACTGTTTGCTATTTAATCCAAAAAAAAACACCAGTTGATGGAAACAATTAAAGTTATTAAGCAATCATACAGCTTCAATTATTTAATTAGCCAATCAGAATCAATTACACCATTGAACTCATTGAGGTTTTAAAGGTAGATTGGATAGACTATTGTTTTTGATACAGCCAAAATAAAGGTAGATTGGATAGACTATTGTTTTTGATATAGCCAAAATAAAGGAACTGATTATATCATAAATAATATGGCTAAATATTCGAGGAGCAAACGAACTCACTGCGTGGATTCTTATGAAAAAAAATATTAACATCTTGTGATAAGTCAGATAAGCAAAAAACAAGCTCATAGTAAAAAAGAATTATAGATTTTCAAATAAATTTCATGGTGGTAGAAAAATTCTAAATACCGGTATTTATGAAACTTTCTTCCAGGTGTTTAAATTTTTACTACTTTTATATTCAAATTTTTAGCTACATCATCAAAAAATACTAAAGCCCCCTCATTTTTATCACGATATTTGCAATCTTTTTTTTTCTTGATCCCGTTACAAACGTTCACAAGAAAACAAATATTTTTTAAGACATTTGCTTGATTTTGAGCAGTTTTGTCGTGACCAAGTTAGTAAAAGTAATTCTTATTTAATTTTTTTTTTCTTTTTTATTGATCGTGTTATTTAATAATTTTTTTGATGATAATAATTCTTTTTCATAGAAAATAGTTTAGACTTTCTTTTTTTGAAATTGACAGTAGCCATTATTTTTGTTGTTTGCCCAGCTAGCTGTAAGTTGTACTTGAAAACAAAAAACAGTGATATTAGCAGATTTAAAAAAAAAAGTTCTTTACATAAAGAACTAAGTAAGTATACGTGGCCCAGTAAAAATTCCAAAAATGGCAATTTTGGAAACTACTTTATCACTTCTATCAAATGAAGCAAGAAAAATTAAATATAAACAAAATAAATACAAGGTGTAGCTTATGAAATCAGATATATAAAAAAAAAACATTTTTCTTAAATGACACTTTTTGAGCTCTTTTTTCTGCAAACGAGTAAAAAGGTGGTGCCATGTTAGTTACCTAATAATTTTTTTTCAAATTTTCCTGGTCTATTACCTATTCCTTACAAAAAAGTAAAAGAAATTATGAGTATATTTCTTTTTAATGAAATCTGAGAGCACATTTTTGCTGAAAATTTTGACAAAAACCTAGCAAATACTAGAAAAAAAAATTTCAAGTTTACACACAGAAAATAATTTATCAATTAAAAAAAGAACTAAAAAAGTTATTGATTCAGAATCAGATTCATTATCATATTGTTTTGTAATATTCTTTTTAGTAAGATAAATTTCAAAACACTGATTCAAGCATAGCACTACGTTGCATTTTGCACGCCAGAAACTTGTATCTTTACGTTGGTGGCATTAAAAGCGACATATAATAGTGTTTGGATATTGTATTCCACAACCATCCTATATCATTACTGCTTAGACATTACCAGATGAAGGGGTGTTTTTACCAACATAGCGCATAGGGTTTGCTGCTGATTAAGTTTACCAATATTTATTGCAGATGCTCTAAAAAACACTTGGGGTGGGGGTGTATGGTTTGGGGTGTGCTTTAAGTGCTCTAGAATTTTTTTAGTTTTGCTCTTTAGCTCAATCTTCACTTTCCGAAATCTTGGCTGAACGCTGTGTTTATAATTTTTAATTGTAACATTTTCTGTTATTGAAAAAAAGATGCGTACTATTTTTATTTTAAAAAATGCTGTTAACTTTCAAACATCACATAAAGTTCTTCATATTTTTACAATGTATGTATAATAATAAAGTTTCTCCTTCGCCCAACTTATTTGTAGCTTAAAATTAATCTTCCTGTTCTTGGAAGAGTTGGACAATAGTTTTATGGTTCAGAATTCACCAAAATACAATATTTAGAATAAATTATAAGGCGAGACCAATTTGTTTCAGTAATAATAACCTTGCAAAAACAATACTTGTGTTTTTAAAATTAAAGACGTTACTGAAAAATGAATAAAATTTATTTAATAGTTTATTTTTTCTGTGATTTACTTTTCTTCTTCTTAGCAACTGCAAAGTGTTTTGACGTAATCGTTAATTATTTATGAACTACCAATCCTATTAAAACCTCAAAAATTGCAACATAATCACTTTGTTATTATAATGTATAATTTACACTAACATTTTAAATATTACAGTTTAAGCGGCACTTAAACTGTAATGTTCAAAATGTTAGTTGGGATGGCAACTGTGGGATTGTTAATAATAAAAGTGACTTAATTAACAAAAAAATTAAACTTATGTTATAATAATCTTATTTAGATGGATATATTTGATAGATCAACCTAATAGATAAACTTTTTTTCTTTTGATTTATAAGGCTTTTATATATTTTTAAAATTTTTATTCCAGTCTTTTAAGTAGGTTTTAAACCTGCTTAAAAGAATATTTGTACATATTTTTTTTGTTTTTTATTTTAATACCATCATTGAATAATTTGCTCTCATACGCAGGTCTCATACGCAGGTTTATTTTAATTTTATTGTAGTTCTATTGTTTATCTTTCCATCGCATGTACTTGTATTTAAAATTACTGCTCATTTCACGGAAGATTTGTTTACACAGAAATGGGTTTTAAACCCAAGAAAAAAATCAAAGTGTTATGAAATCAAGATGTCGTCATTTAATAAATTTAAAAATATTATTTTGTTGTGGGTTATAATACAGTCTTTCAAAATTACTCATTATGGTAATTATATATATATATATATATTCAAACAACAGGCAAGTTTGCGTTTGGAAGGATTAGTTTGGGCACCCAAACCGGTACACCGGTGTCAAAATCGGCCTGAATATGTCGCTAATTGAGTCTAAAGCATCGAGTAGGCACTCAAGTCTTGATATTACTCTGATGCAGGATTATACTTGAGTTAATAATCTAGTAACAGATACTTTAAGGATTTTTACAGGTTTTAAATGATGTGTTATTTGTGCCTCTTCAAAAACAGATTTCTTAATAGAGCAGATTGCTTAAATATAGCAAATATAGCATATATAGCTAATATGCTATATTTGAACGTTTTCCATAAAAATATCAGAAGGCTGTCCAGTTCAATCAGTTTTTGGTAATGAGGGATTAAGTGTACCAAACATAAAGTCAATTGGTGATTTTTACAATTCAAATAGTGCGAATGGGGGTGAAGTTAAATGTTTCAATCCCTTACATTCCCCACTTATAGCATTAGTCTCATCTAAATCAGAAAATCTGATGAACGAAGTGTCTAAACTTTTTTGTTCTAAAAGGTTTATAATAATCTCGTGTAAATCAGTAGCCTTTTTGGATGTAGTAAGTTTAACCATCCCTAAAATTCTTTCTTGAGGTTTTTTTGTTGTGATATTAACAAAGGGAACAAAAATGACCATCTGTGAGCGGTCACCACCATCATTACTTTCGTCCTCAAGTACAAAGAACTCACCAGCTGCGAAAATATCTGTAACCAGTTTTTAATTTAAATAATCGTAAATTACTTTTAAGAATTGTTCAGCACTAGATGTTGAAACATATGTTGCATTGCTGGGTGCATTTTTTAGGTGAAGAAGAATATCTTCATCGCCAGTAGCTTAAAAATAGTTTATTATCTCTTCGTAATTATACTTTACTGCCCATTTTCTTGTAACCAAAAAGTAAATTGTCTTAATAAACTTTTTGATTGTTTTTCTATTTCTTTTCCTGTCTTTTTCCGTTGTGTATTCCATGCTCTTCGTCATTTGTTTAATAATATTCCCTTCTGCAAGCATCACTTTAACTAACCTCTTTCTTATTTTTAATTGTTCTGTGTTTTTCACTTTTTAAATGTTCCATGAGAGTGGGTGTTTCAATATTCACAGGGCTATTTACAGGAATTTTCAGGTTCATTAACAGGATTATTTACACGCTTAAAAAAGCGTTTTATTGTGGTTTTTTTGCGGTTGAACTTGTAAATTTCATTTTTTTGCTATTATTAAAATCAACGTTTCGTGTAGATTTATATGTAGTCGATCTTTTGTTGTGACTTCTGCCCTTTTTGGTCTACCTCGATAGCCAGGCATGTTTACTGATTTTTAAAATTATGTACCAAGTATTATGTATTAATTATATATTAAAAATAATAAAACTTTGGTTAGTGTGATTCTTGCTCAAACTAAAAATAGAAAATACAAATCTAATCACTGTAATTGAAGTAAATCTTAATAATTATAACTAATAAAAGTCTACAAAAATTTCCAAATATTATTTGTTGACAATATTAGCATTTCTTGAACATGTGCGTTATTTATAGCTACTTCATAATGCTAAAAAACGACTACGATTACGATTGGTTAAATTGTTTAAGTCAAGGTATTAACCACGATGAAAATCTTAGCCATTCGTTGACCTGGATTTGCGTTAAACAAGGTAATTATGTACACAGGCTCGGAAAACTCTTTCATGAGTACCTGTAACAAACCAAAGAAAAATAAAGTTATACTCCATACTTTCTCTATAAGTCATCAAAATTCTGTGAATGTTGTTTAACGTTAATTTACTGGTCTGCACATGTTGTATCCAGCTAGTAATTAACTTAAAATCAGAACAACAAGTGACCATATTTGGTCATGTACACATTTCTAAGAGCTGTTTGAAGCCAATAACACAAAATTTTTAACCCCCACCAGGGGGCTTATATCACTCCCAGACCCCTAGCTGTAACTACCGATTTCTTAAATTCCTGCATCAACCCCTGTCAAATAAATCTAATGTATGATAACATTGCAACAAACTTGACGGATTTGGTTTTGTTCACATTGTTTCATCTCGTGACACCAATATTGCTGCTGAACAGAACTTTTGGAGGACTGCCTTTTTTTGGCTTCCAATCCCGAAAATCTTTTGGGAGACCCTGTTTCTTTCATGATGTACCATCACAGGCGGTGTTGTTTATCAGTAATGCTCTGGCCAGACTTTCAACAATCAAAACAGAAGTAATTCTGTTGTTTTCTCTGATTTTGCTTTTATTTGCAGTTAAATCCCAGTATATCGAAAAACGTACTGTGTACTTCTTTTAAGCAGTGTGTCAGATGTCCTTTGGGATCTAAAGTTTATTTACTGTGTTACTTTATATGGTTCCCTAAACACCAGGATCAAAATTTTCTGTGAATCCTCTGAGTTCCACTTAAGCTGGTTCACCGAATTCTGTATCATAGGATTTTTTTTTTCGAATGATAATAAAAGTTTTCATTTTAATGTTTTCATTAAATATAAAATTTTTGAGTTAAAGGCCTTCATGGGTATATTTTATTCCAAAAATTTTCTTCCACCAGGCCCAAAATTTTGGTCAAAAATTTTTTTAACTTTTCTTAAGAATCATATTCCTACACTCAAGAATTATGTCTTGCAAAAATAAAAAATTTTTTTTTTAACATTTTAGCATGTGATCTTTGGATTTTTTTTTTTTTTTTTTTATTTGTTAAATATCTATCTTGGTCATGTCTATTTTTGAAATTTTATTTTGAAGATAAAATTTTATTAAATATTTTATTTACTTATAAAAATAAATATTTTATTTTGAGTCAATTTTAATGACTGGTTAAAAATGAAAATGACTTCAATCTAAAAATCTTTAATAAATAAATTTGTTTAAGAAATTAAAGTAATATTTGACTTACTATTTATTTATACTGTTATGCTATGTTTTTTCTACTCTAATACTAATTTTTTTGTTAGATAATTTCTTTGTTTGATGGTGTGAGTGATAAAAAATATAAAAGACTGCCGCAGTCAAGTTCAGTTCCACCAACATTTGAAGATCTGGACATTGATTATGGTTACGTTGTGTATGAAGCTCCAATTAATTGCAAACCAAACCAAGCAAATATTTTGAAACTATCAAAGTTTCATGACAGAGCTTATATTATGGTAGACAAGGTTAGACTCAGCTTTATTTTTGATGTTATTCTTACATTTTTGTGCATGATAGTTTTTGGTCGCAAATGATTGTATAAGATTGTGTCTAGAGTTTAGAATGGGTTTTTTTTTTTGCTAAAGCAGTTTTTATCTATTTAATTGTGAAACTTTAACATTCATTCAACATTTGCTTGTAAAAAAATAAGTTTCAACAGAAATTGTTATAATTTTATGAAAAATACAAAAATTTTCATAGTTTATTGTTTTAATTGAATCAATATATTTTAACTTAGTTTTTAGCAGACAAGATTTGCAGAAAATATGTTTTAACTAGCATTACAAAATTTTGAAACACTACTCAGTTAGTCTTCATTTTTTTTTCTGAAATTTGGTGAAACTACGGCTTCATAAAGGAAGACAAAACATTTTTTTTTTTTTTTTTATTTTTCTGGAAATCCACCAATTACTTTTTTTTGTTAAATTCTGCATGAATTTATAGGGCTATAAAAGAAAAATGTAAATGAAGCTTTGGTACTGGACCCAAATATGTAAATGAAGTTTTGGAAATTTTATAGAAATTTTTTTTTTTTTTTTTTTTTTTTAATATTCAGTGTGTTTTCCCTTTTCTTCCAGGGTGGACATATGTGCACTTATTAGCATTAGGTTATCATTTCTCTAATTTTAACCAATAGCACTGGATTATAAATCTGATTAACTCATGTAACATTGGCTTACAGTTCTTCTGAGGTCCATTTCAGATAAATTTTTCATGTCTTTGTTTATAACTTTTCTATTGTGATATTTTAAACCTTTAAAGAAAATCTTAATAATAATAACGTTAAAAGTGACTTGGATTTAAGTAAACTGACCGAGCGCGATTAGCCGTTCATTTTATGTACGTTATGTACATTTATTACATTATTTGCATTTGTACCCAGATAGCTCAGTTGGTAAGACATTTAACTCGCAACTATAAGGTTCCGGGTTCTAGTCTGAGATTGCCTACTCAGCGTATGAGTAACATTCAATTCAGTGTGATAAGTTTATGATTGTCTGGCTGAGCGGTTATTTACCCTAAGTTCAAATAGGAGCTCTAAGTACACCAGAACCAAACACGTGGGAACCTTCTGAAATACACTAGCTTGAAGCTGTTTGTCGGCCTTGCCTTAAAAAATATACACTGGAAATATGTTCTTATTGAAGTTAGTTCTTTTCTTTTTTTGGGAAAAGGTAATGTTTATTTATATATAGTTTTTGTATAATTGTCTTTATTTAATTCTAAACTCCATTTTAAGGTTGCCACATCCTACAATATGCACCAATTCGCCAAATCTTGGCCTGTAAACGGCTAGTAAAATAAATAATAGTTCTGGGAAATAAGCATCTAAATGATGAAGTTCTATTGGCCTTAGATGAAATTGAAAGTGATTTTAAGGTAAGGATTTGTTCCAGATCTTATAGATAATGAAAATTTTCTAGAAGGACTGTTAAACTGTTAAAAAGGAAAGCGAATAGCAAAATAGAAAAAACACAAGGGGATAAAAGAATATTGACGGATGTGAACAATCAAAGCAAGTGGATCGAGACTGAAAATATAAAAATTTTTGCTAAGTTTTCTGTGAGCTCTGGCTTTACCTTCAGAAAATTTCCTACAAAATAATGGTGAGCAAAAAGTAAAACCACTAAACTTTTGTGAAATGCACATTGCAAAACAAATGTGTGAGTTTTTAGTGAAAGAAGTAAGTAGTTACGCTAGGTCTGTGTATTGTAGTTGAGATAATAAAAATGCTATTTCTGCATGATTTTTGGAAAAGAAAGCAAGCAGTTTTCTTATATGATATCTCGCTATATTCAAAAAAAGTCATTACTACTTGCATTTTTGCAATGAGGTGAAAGATTTACCTAAAGGATATCTTTTCATTCTGTTGAAAACAACAAGCTTCAATATAAAGGGTCCTTACAGAAATTAAAACCAGGTGTGTATGTGTATATTCTGGGAAAAACTTGAGTTGCATTAATCAGTGACCACATAAAGTAAAGAGCGTAGTTTGTTCTGAGCAGAAATTTAGGAATACATATTCCAACTTTTGCAGGTAAACGATTGAACTGCAAATTTTTTTCTCAACGAGTTAGAAAGAATTGCAAAACTGAGAGGTAAAAACATCATGTGAACAAAATACTTTTATTTTGCTTGGTGTTTTTACTCCCTTTTTTTACAAATATAGACAGTCCCAGATAAATTCAACATATGAAGCTTATCTTTCTTTGTTTGGATATTGAATTAGACTGTTGATGCAGCTGGAATTTCTTAAAATATATTATTTGCTCAGTTATCGTGAATATTCTAGATTGTTTTGTTTGTGATATTATTTCAAGTTTAATTTCATATTACACAATCAAAAACTGTAAGCAGCTGTTCTGCAGTTTTCTTTGCATTTGAGTGCTTTAGTATCATTTTTTTGTCATTTAATTGAGAATAGTAATATTTTTTGAGAATTTCTTTCTGAAAATAATTACTTCTCAGGGTATATATCTAGTGTAAGTTCTTTGAAAGGGTACTAAAAGATTTAGTCAATGAAAAACACCCAATTATAGCCCAATTTTTCACTGAAAATTAAATTTTTTCTAAATGCGATCATTGTTTGTTTTTTAAATTTTGCATGAGGGTGAAAAAGCATAGAGAGCATCTTTCCCATCAAAAACTTATATTTTTTGGTGCCAGGCTCAAATTTTTTTACATTAAAAATGAAATTTTACCTCTCATATTTTGGGATTGGTCATATTACAACCCATCACAAAATATGAGATTAAAGTTTTAAAATTTCAATATTCCATAATATGACCATTTGTTAGCAAAAATAGCATCTTTGTAATTTTTCAAAATCCATTCAATGAAAGTTTTCAGTAGATTGGAGGTTCTTTGTATCACTATTTTAAAACCAATCCTTTAGATTTTCTCTTGATGAATAACAATCTTTACTGTTAAAGATGAGTAGGAAATGAAAACTTTGTGGTACCGAGAAAGTGAAGGTGTTACTCCTTTCAAATCATGAGAACAGTGTCCATGGAAATTCTTAAAGAACAATGACAGTGAGGCTACATTTCTGCGATAGGAAAACGATTGGAGGTTCGAACAAAGGTTATGGCCAACAAGTTTGAGTATACGTTTCTGAGTTTGGTCAAGAAGATAAACACATACAGCAGAGGCTCGAGCCCAAAGATGGCACCAATATTCAATATAATTTATAGTTGTGCTTATCTTTTAAAAAATTTTTCTAGAATTTGGATTTGTAATCTGTATTAAATAAATTTTTCTCCAATTAGGTTTATCATGAAGTAATTGATAGTAACGTAATCAATAAATTGCAGTTGCGATGTACAACATCATCCAAACTTATACAAATAATGGTAAGATTTTTAAAATTTATTTATTTTCAGACTCTTGCTTTTTTTTCTTATTGTTTTTAACCATTTTGCTACCTGATATAAGTCATAAAAATTCAAAGCAGAGACCAGAAATTTCAAATTTACTAAATTTTAGTCCAAAATAAGATTTTATTAAAATTTCTGTGTCAAAGTTCAATGTAAGAAAATTATTTTCAGAAAATAGTCAATTTTTTTATTCAGATCTAATTTTGCTGATGATTATTTTTCAAAAATGATGTAAGATTTAATTTTTTGCAAGTTTTAAATGGTATGTATTTTGATAGATTAAAGAACAGCGTCCTCACATAAAAAACGAGTAGGGATAATTTTTTATCTGATGACTGAATTGTTGTATATTTTTCTTTTCTATTTTTTTTTTTCATATGACTGTTTTAACAAGTTTAAATAAATTAAAAAGTAATGGTATATTTTTTTAAAATTTTGCCGCTTTCTGATGTTTCCTTTTTTTCTGATGAGAGAAATTTGTGTTTTTAAACAATCGGGAAACCTTTTCTTTACCGAGAAAAAATAATATTTTTTATCTCAGCAAAGCATTCAAGCAAAGCAATAATCTGACGCTAAATACCTCTGTAATCACTAATGAAAAGTTATTAAGTTGCTTTCTGAAACTTTTATATCTATGTGCTCTGCATGGTGTAAATCTGAATTTTACATTGAAAACATTACTCCAAACTACCCGAAATAAATGTGTTAGGTTTTGTCTTCGGATATGAAATGAGTGTTTCTTAGGCTCTGAAATTGAACATTAGTGTATATAATTATTTAATAAAATTCTGATAAACAACTTATAAGACTTTAAGCATATAAATTTAAGCCTGTTATGAATGCAAATAATGCACAAGAAAATAATATCAATGTTTCAGAAAACTGTTAATGCCCTAATCTAACCAAAGACATTAAAATTTAGTGATAAATTTACACAATTAAATTTTATTTTGTAAGTGAGATAAAAAAGGATTGACTTAATGACAGATATTTCATCTCACTTTTCAGTATAAATTTCAAATTAATGGAAATTTTTTCTCTTGACAACTTTTGGGCTATCCTTCTCATGAATTTTAGCATAAGTGCTTTAGCAATCTTTTATATGAACCCTATATTTTTGCAGTCATTTGTGCAAACCCTATGTAACATTTTTACATTCTGTAAAAACCCTGAATATATAATACAACATAACACTGTAAATGAGTGAAACTAGATGTTAGTTATGTTGATGCTTTTTTCTATTTTTTTCTGCAGATTGAAAACAAGGGACGTGTAAATTATGGCCCACAAATGGAGGATACAAAGAAGGTATAAAAAAAAATTAACCGTTGTTTGTACTTGCGTCTTTGTGCAATGTTCTTGATGTTTTATAATTTTCTTTATTTTTTTTTTATTCTGTCTTATATGCGTAATTTGTATGTTTTATGTGCGTGATTTGTTGTTTATGTTTTCATTAGGTTGCTTGTGATTCTTTATCTTTATTTTCAAAGATTTTCTTTAGAAAATCAAAAATCAAAATTTTCATAAAAGTTTGTAATCAATTTTGCTTTAAATTTTCGTTAATTGGACAACCATTCTGTTTTGAAGTATATTTTTTTCAAAAAGCAAAGAAGATTTATCCAGCAAAACAAAACTCTTCTTCTCAGTAACAAATTTATTGGTTTTTTATGAAATTTTGTATGGAAGTTATGGCATGATAAATTAATAATGTGATAAATATAGTAATTTAAGCCTGTAAATGTTAAATGATCGTAGGCTTCTGAGATTATCAATATTTTGCATGAAATTGTTTCGTTGAATTTCTGTAAGTTTAAAATAGGACATTTCTTGACTGTTTAAAAAGTTTACTGAGCCTAGTCCAAAATCAAGTAGAATAATTTTCTTAGAAATTTAATATGAGAAATTAAGAAATATATTTTTTATACTGTGAATGTATTTTCTGCAAGTTTATTAGTCATTGCTTACTTTAAAAAATAAATAGAAAATAAAGTTTTATTAAAGTGAAGCTATAAAATTAGATGTGCATTGGTTTAATTAATTTTCAATTTTTAATTTTTTTCGTTTCTCTTTTGCTGTGCGAAATAACGTCCAAATACATTTCTGATTACACTAAGCGTGCAATAACAATGGTCTGTAATTATTAATGTTTTATTTTATTTAAGGGAATTTTGGACGTTGTATACCTTGATGATCAGCCGTTATATTTTACAGCTACGCAATTGCTTGATAATGATGTTCTGCAAAATATTCATAAAGGATTTTATAATTATACACTCCAAACTACTTACAAAGAATACGTAAAAATAAAGGATCTAGGAGATAGTAGATCTGGTCCTGCTTTCTACTTTTTTAACTTCACGATTGAATCATTTCCAGATGATACGTTTATCAAACTGGTTCAATGGACCAAGGTATCAAACTTTGTTTATTGAAACAACGCTGTTTCACTAAATTTTTAAAAATTGAGAAATGGTCACATGATTTGCACAAAATGTGGCCACTTTTATTGTAGGTGTCATGCATCCATACAATTTTTATCTTTTGCGTATTATCTACCATTATCTTTACAGTATAAAAATGACTGGGCCAGAATATACCCAATATAGTAACTGTATGCCAAAAAAAAAAAAAAAAACATTTTAAGTATCTTTTGCCCATATACCTACTAAATGTTCATATCCTGGGCCCAGACTTCTGATTTATATGTAGCCAAGAAATGCTATTTTTCTCAAAAAAAGTTCTGCCAAAGTTTTTAGTTTTAAAAAATATTGTTTTTTTATGAAGGTTGACCACTTCAAAGATTTAAGGTTGAAACATTGTGCACTTTATGCAAAAAGCGTGAAAATTGGCAAAGTTATTACTAAGGTTGTTTGAAACAAAATCAGGGTGGTGTGCCACTTCTTATCACTACCAAAGTCTTGGCTATGGGTGTTAATTTACAGACCTAGAATTTCAAGTATCTAGAATACCCAAAAATAGTTAGTGAAACAAACATATTTAACTAAGCATTTGAGTCAAATCTAAGTATGGAATTGGGCAGGTGATCATTTTTGTGTGATACAATAATCTTTGGTAATTTACAGACCATAGCACTAGTCTGGTTTAATACAATACAGACCTTAAAATTACAGACCTGTTCTTTGATTCAAAATCTCTTTAAAATTGCCTAGCAAACACATCTAGTGAATAGAAATCAGTTATATAACTTGTTTTGAAGTTAAAACATTTTAACAGTATTTTGCAGACCAGATTAGTTTTCTGGTCTGTAAATTACAGATGTGTCTAGATGGCTTCCGAAACGGACCAGATTGCCCAAAATCTCCTTGACCTGTTGATGGTCGTACAAACGAAACAAATTTTATACATTAATTCTGCTTCATGTGTTATTAAGAAATTCAATATATCTGGTTCTAGAAGTACAAACTGGTCTGTAAATTGAATACTGAGTAGTGAAAGATCAAATAGATTCAAGAAAATATTTAAAAAGAAAGATAATGGTTTAAGGAAACTTAATCAGTTGACATATCTTAGAAAATTGATGAGATATAATTTCTTATCATAAACACAACATGTTATTAGATAATCTCTACACGTATACAGCATGAACTGGTCAATGTTACCTAATACAAGTAAGCTATTGTAGCTAATGTTTTTGTGGTTTCAAATTAAGACAGTTCTGTACATGGCAGCTGAGATGAGATACATTTGCATCTACCGCGATAACCTTTTTCAGGATCATTTACATTTAATGAACTCACTGATGGCAAGAGATGCCTCTGGTAAATCAGACCAATCTGGAACCTGCCTGCCTGCTTGCTTACGTGTTTATGTATTTACTTACTTACTTACTTACTCATTTACTTACTTGCTTGCTTGCTTGCTTGCTTGCTTGCTTGCTTGCTTGCTTGCTTGCTTGCTTGCTTGCTTGCTTG
>JAUZNK010002478.1:0-11438 GCA_035046665.1 Euphysa ruthae
TTTAAATGTCTTGATCAAAACTATATAAGCAAACAATGTTATGCCACTATAAAATTCTCAAATTTAGATTACTTACCCAAAGATTTACGTACGATACTGAGCATAGAGTCTATTGGTGCGGAAATGTGGATAGCAAACAATTAAAAAGCTCAGTGCAGCCAAAAAATTTGCAAAAATAACCTCCTGATAGTTGATTAAAATAATATGTTATGAAAAAGATGTTTTCACTCAAATCAATGAACAGTTAACAGATATCGTAACACCTCAAAATAAACAAATGTAGAAAACATATTGTGGTTTTGAATGTCGATGTTTAATTAGGAGATAATTTCTTCCGGTCTTTCGTTGAGGATGTGTCATTAGAGAAGGTATTGATAATCCGATTGCATTAGTTTGATGATTTTAGTTGTGAGGTGTTTGATAAGTGTGACTACGCAAATTCTTTCGATGAATCCTAATCTTATAAATCCTTCATTTTTTAATGTTCATCTTTTTTAGCACGTTTATTAATTAATTAAAAATAAAAATACGTGTAATTAACAAAGGCAGTAACTTTCTAAATTTTACACAAACTAATTTCAAATTTAATGATACTCTAACGTTATTTTTAATTAGATAACTTTAATGAACTTTGAATTTATGTATATCAGCGAAAAATATTTTATACTTTTTTCAAGGAAAACTTCATTTCCTTTATGTTAAAGTTATAGTTTATTTGAATAACTTGTTAAGCACTGATCTAGGCTAGTGCGTAATGACTTCATGACAAGATTCAAAAAAACTAATGAAGCAAAACAGCTACAACTTTGTTGTTTGACATAAATTCGACGTCGCAGGGTGACATAATTTGAAGGTCGAATATATTTTCAAAATCACTCAAAATTCAACAAAGTTACAATTTGCTTCAAAGTTTGATTGTTTGCTGTGGTATATCAGTCAAATAATAAAATTTAAAAAGAGGGGTAGCTTATGGAATTATTAAAATTTATAGCCTCTGCAGAATCAGGTTTGGTGTCACTTATTCACCTTTTTACCTTTCTGGTACACTTATCACTAACGTAGGGAGTTACTTAGCAACAGGGCCGCAATTTGTCTGTAAGTTTGTGAAATCATTAAAAGTCGATGACTTTAATATTGCTAATGATAACGTAAAAAACAAACTTAAATCTTATACGAAATGTAAGCAGCGACTGAACGAAGTTGGTTTTAGTAATAACAGTATTAGGACTGTCGTTGAATATTATTTTTCAAGGTAGCTTTTGGAATTATTGCAATTATAGCCTCTGCGGAATCAACGCAGGGAGTTATTTAGCAACAGATCCGCAATTTGTCTCTAAGTTTGTGAAATCATTAAAAGTCGATGACTTTAGCATTGCTACTGATAACGTAAAAAACATACTTAGATCTTATATGAAATGTAAGCAGCGACTGAGCGAAGTTAGTTTTAGTATTGACAGTTCTAGTAATGTTCTGGAATAAAGTCGATGACAGCGTTATATATATATGCACTCACAGAATTTTTAAAATCTAATCGGTTTATTCCTATAAAGCAAGATGTATCAGGATTCTTAACAAATATTTTCAATCCACTTGGACTGATAAATGTAATGTAATCCTGCAAATAAAAGGGTCATTGATATTAAGTTTGAGGGTGATTGGAAAAAATGGCACATTGTTCTCCATGATTTTCATTCCGTTTTACAATTATTCTTTCCTTGTTGGTACATAACCTCATAAAATCGCAAACTTTTTTGTGACACAGGTCGTGACGCATATTATTGTTGTTTCTTATCTTGTGAGCACCATTGAAAGTAAGGTATCTGATTGTGCTCTGACCATTACAGAATCTAGGGTGTCCCAAACACTAAATCAAGCACTAAACTAGGTTTAGAACTAAAGTCTATTGTATGTCATGAACCATTTACAGTATAAAAACTTAAAGAAGTAGTATTGGAATGATTCCACAATATTTTTACATTAGATAAATAATGTAAATAACTCATATCAACTATTTGCTAAAAAAAATTGAGGTTATTGTCACAAACTTTATGAAATTAATCATATATTTTTGTAAATTTAAGTAACAATCCAGCTGAGATATTATCACTTTGTATGACTCTTAAAAATTTAGCCTGTACCAAATATATTTTTGATTGACTCTTTGTTTATGGTAAATGGCCTTATTTTATGGCCAACATTTCATTTATAAACAGATAATGTTATCTCTGGAATATTACCTATTACAAATATAGTTTTAAGTGACATTTCTGTTGACTTAAGTTTCAGTGAAGATGAGAGTTACGATAACCAGATGGATTTATATATATATATGTAAACATACATATATGTATATATAAAATTAGATTAAAGTATCTACTAAGTTATTAAAAGTCATGCAAATAAAAAGTGTCTAATTCGTTGGTAATGATAGTTTATAGAGCATAATAAACAAGAAATATTTCTTGAAGAAATTAAAATTTATTATACCTTTTAATTCACAATTTGTGCTCCATAATTTAGTACCTCAGTAAGAGATAGAAGGTTTTATTTGTTTACACAAGTAAATTGATGTTTTTTATTAGATTTGGTAGTTTTAAGGTAAAGTTATCGGTTTTTAAGGTTTTATGGAAATGTGAAAATTTGGTCGTAATGATATTTAAGGAAAACTTGTTTACTTTGAACCACACAAAGTATTCTTCTAATTCATGGTTTATAAAGTTAAAAATGAATTTAAAATAATTATTTCGGAGAAGTTTGTGTCATCGGCAAAAACAATCGATGATATTATATTGAAAGCTTTATAAATATCGTTAATTTGATTAAAAAATTAACAGATCTAGACCCTATACCTGTGGAACACCGCAAAAAATTTCTTTTTGTTCTGAGTTTCATATAGAGAGCATGTATCATAATGCTTTGAATTTTCTTGGAGAAAAACGAAAGCTCTAAATGGGTAATGATTATTGTAGTTAAAATCTTCTTTCCACATAGTTTAGTTGAGAGTTCTTTTAAGTTTAAAAGAACTCTCAAGGTTTTTTTTTTATTGATGTTTCTTTTGAAAAGTATTTTATTTGGAATTTTAGTTTCAATAAAAACGTTGGAAAATGGATAGAAAAAAACTTTTCACTCACCAGACTGCTAGAAAAGAAGGTGCCGATAATCAAGTAAGAGATTTTTGTTACTCGAGTAGGTGCAGCAATACTATTGAGCTTGGAGTTGGAAACTCCAATGGTCAAACATTAAATACACATTGGTTCTCTTTTATGTTAAAAAAAATGTAAATTTGAATGGAGATTGCTGTACCATCTCCCTATTTGTGAGAACTTGGTTGGGAGCCTGGATTGTACCCTGGTAAAGTAAATTGAAAATCGTTGCACAAATGTGACAGAAAAGTCTCCCCATATTTCTGTGAGACATATTATATAAAAATTATGATTGATGGAGCTATAGAAGATCTTAAATGTCTCAAATTTTTAATGAAATTATCTAATGCTAAAGTTTCAGATTGAAAAAACGTTTTCAGATTCGCAGATTTAAAGCATATTAGGTGTGAAGTATTTGGTGTCAAAAGAAGGGTTGCAAGTAGAAAATGAAATTTCTGAATAGGCTTCCGAAAGCATGACATATAATTTTTCTAAGAAAGGACTTGTTACTTTTTACTTTCTCAAAGTCATTATATGTGCAAGTAACATTTGTGTGTACTATTAATTAATATTTAAACAAAAATCATGCAAAAAGTGGCTTTATGAAGCCTTGTTATGCAAAAAAATTTTAAATCAGCTGAAATATATTTATGCAACAATACGAAATTTTCATTAACGAAGATACTTTTAGTAATTTAAAACATATGCGACTTCCTGAAAAAAAATAGTTGATTTCACGAAAACTTTCTATTTTTGAGTCTTTCTAATAATAATAATAATAATCATAACAATTAAGAAAATATATTTTCTGCAAAAGATTTTTTTCACAAAATATTAAAAAAAAAAAAAAAAATTTTCAAAAATATAACGACTAGGATCAATTCATCAAAAGCAATTTATTCTCTAAAAAGCATAATTCTAGGTTTCGTTTTTTCATTTAGTTTATTTCTTTTATTAACTAAAATAAAGGATTCTAGTTTAAGTCGGGTAGATGTCTATCAATTTACACGAAATTTACATTTAATATATAATAGTTCTATGGATTATTCAAGTTATACCTGTTCTTCTATTAGTGCGAAACAAAAAAATATATCTGTAGCAGATTAAAAGGTAACACTTAAGAAAACAGACATAAAGAAGGATTGACGTAATGATATGCCTTACCGAAGTTGGTTGCATTACTTCAAATATATCAGAACTTGGACATGCTATTTTATGTGAGTTGCATTTACACAGACTTGTTTCCCTATCTTATTTAACGTAATTTCGTTTGTCTAAATTCTTGCAAATATTTACACAATTGAATAAGGATTCTGCTGTAAGTTTATTTGTTTCTAAATTTAACACCTTTTTAGTTTGTAGAATCTGTAGGTAATATTTTCCCTCACATGGTGTTTTATTTAAACATACCATTACAAGTATCAACCACATATCGTCAGAAGTTTTATTTTAAGTATATAAAAGTATAATTAAAGAAATAAAACGTATCTCATGAGTTTAAAAAGTTTATTGAGCGACGTTTCAGGAGTCATGCTGCTCCTATCATCAAGCTAGTTACAATTAAATATTTTAAGGTTTTTATAGGAAATAGCGTAGGCTAGAAATCAAGTGTTTTTGAAAGGTGTTAATTAGTTTATTAGTGACGTTTTATTAGCGAAATTTTAACTAAGCTTTTATTTTAATCTGTTTTTGTGTGAAGTATAACGGGACCACAATGGAAATATTGTTGTGACAAACAATTTTTGTGCCTATCCTTGCCACCATTTGTTTTTTATGTTAGTGTTCTTTTATTATTATTATATTTTTTTTTCTGTTTTCTTGTAATTTTCATAGCTAATGTATATTTGTTAGTGGCAGAATAAATACTTACTTACTTACTTACTTACGTAGTAATACGGATGTAGACTTTTGCGGACTGACGAGGAATGTTGATATCGTGGGTAAAAAGATATCGGGAAGAGTATAGGAAATTCAATTTTTTGATTAGAATCTTTGACGGAGTAAATAGTTTCTTTAATTTTGCGAGAAACAAGGCGAGGTTCGGAGTCGATGATGGATTTTTTACCCATTGAAATGAATGATCTTTTTGCCATGAGTGTATAGCGATTTCGTTTAGATGTGTCGTATTTTTTGACTTCGCTCTTATGTTCGTTAGCTCTGCTTTTTAAGGAGTTTTTGGATTCTCCGATGTATACATTTATATACGATTTATATACATATAAATGTGTATTTCATCGTCTCAATATCTAAACTCTTATTTTCATAAAATATACATATTTTTCTTAATTGGCTATAAATTGTATATGAATATAAAGTATATAGTATATACCAAAACAAAAAAATTATAAACTATTTATTTTTACTCATTTATATAATTTCAGAAAAAACGTCGAAATTTTCAAATTGCACGGAAAAGGTATCGTAAAAATTCACTGCTCGTTTTTTATTTTATTTAAGGTGGTTTTAGCAAAAATTTCAAACTAGGTTTTCAGTATAGGTACTATTTATTATACAGCGGTATGCAATTTTTGGTTCTTAAAGCTGCATATAATTTAATTCTTCCAGTGCCAAATCCAGGATTTATATGGGCGTATATGTTTTGTCCTCTACGAAAGCTTATTGGGCGTCTAAATTATTTCAAACTATGTTAATACCCCAGTTTATTAAATTTTTTGACATGATTTAGCAAGGAAAAGATTTTTATTCATTTTAACTGCCCTAATGAATGCCTTATATGCCTACTTAATCTAGAAAAAATAACTAAATTAGGATACTAAATTTTCAGCGTTTGTTTTCGGGTTCCCATTCTTGTGTCTAGCAGTATCAAAATAACTCTGGATACTATCCTGTCTTCAAATATAATTTGTACACTAAGATTAAACGAATTATTACAAAGACAACGTCATTGTCAGTAATAAATCAGATGCTTTGCTTAACGCTACCTTTCCACCCAAAAAAAAATACCTTGTAGTAACATTTATATTTAAAAAAATTGAAATATATCTTTAAATAGGGAGGTCGCCCATGTTAATGAGCTGGACGAAACTTCCGAAGAATATTGTTGTGAAATAAATCACCTTGAAGTTAATAAACGTTCTACTATTGATGTTATGAAATCTTGAATGTTAAATATAAACAAACTATTTGAAGAAAAAAACTGAAAATTGAGCTCATTAGATAGCAAATTTTCAAGTCTGAAACTAAGCAATAAATTTGATCGATGTAGAAATTCATATAAATAAATAAAATACAGAGAAAAACAACATTGAAAAAAAAATCAAAAAAAAAAAAAAAAAAAAAAAAAATTAAAACCGAACTTTAATAAGCTTACGGCTATAGAAAATTAAAAAGCTTTATTTTTTAAATTAAAAGCCTTAAAAAATATTTTCTCATTTTCTTTTTTTAATTCTTGCAAGACAACCTGCTGATCAATTTGCGTGGAGGAAAATATTTTACTCCCGCTGACAACATTAGTTAGAAAGCAAATCAATTGAAGAGCGGATAAAGATTGTTGAGCATGTAAGAAAAAATCCTTTTATGAAATTTAATTTAGGAAAAGCACACATTGTGTTTGTGTAAAAAGTTTCAAGAACAATTTTTAATGAAGTTTGTAGTTCTGATTCTTTGTTTGTTTAAAATATTGGTGCGGTGAAATGCCGGCGAACGAATATTAATGGCGTATACACCATGACCATACCCGGGTGAAGTCAAAAAATCTTTACAATCAGTAATGTCATATAAGTAATGTGACCAAATGGTATTTCTTTTATTCGGTTCTTATGGGTTACTTATTTGTTTGAAACTTTGGAGTATTGGAAAATGGGCTTAAAGACTTTAGTCCAACAGCAAATCATAATGATTAGGTTTATCTAATAAGGTGTAACAGTTGTGCATAGTTTGTATTTTAAAAGTATTTCTGAACAAATTTTTGTACTTTACTAGTCCCTACTACAATTTTTACCTTAAATTAGAGTTTAAATAAAAACAAGAAAAGGAAGGTTTTTCAGAAAATAACCCTCATACTCTGAGATAGACATTGAAAAATAACGCATTGCTTAAAGGGTTTATTTGCAAGGATTTCACCATTATTTTATATTTCTAAAATTGGGTTATTTAGGCCATAGACATCCCTTAGAAAATTTATAATTTTTAAACTTTTGATGTTTATTTTATTTATACAGTTAGAAGTAAAATAACTGTATACAAAACTATAAAGTTCATTAAGATTTACTTATTATCATCGATTTTCTAACTTGGGGAATTCAAAAATTAACTCACTAAATTAGAGTTTATTTTACCGCTTTGTGAAGTTTCGCGAAAAAAAATAAATTCTTTTAATTATAAAATTTATAACTTATCTATTAATATTAATTAGGATAGATTGAACATCTAGCCGAAAAGTTCGTTATAAGACATGTTTCTTTTTAAATAAAACAATGCCTATGGAACAAAATATTGTAACACAAGGTTTTAAGTCTAGATGATGTCCAACGCCAAGAGTGAGAAGATCAAATATGTTTTTAAAAAAAGATGGGATTTAAAATTTCAAAGGATCCTTTCAAAAATAATAAATAAGGTATTTCGCAAAAAAAAAAGTCAACAAATTAAATTTGCTAAAAAAAAAAAAAAAAGTTTAATGAAATCCAAGGTCTGAAAACAACGAAAAAGTACTTATAGTTACCATAGTTACCATAGTTACCATAAGGTACTTATAGTCACCATAGTTACCATAGTTACCATAAAGTACTTATAGTTACTATAAATAAATCCTATGAAAATGTTCCAAAGAGAAAGCTAATAAAATTTAAAAGTAAATTTAGTAAATAATTTGAATTACTTATCACTTGCCAGTCATGCTGTTTTGGAATCTTTACAAAAAAAATAAGTGGAAAAATGCCAGTCAAGCTTTTCACTGGTTTAAACATTCTTGCTAAAAAATTAATAATTGTAAGATAACATGCAATACCTGGGGTATGAATATCTGTCTTCTTTAGAAAAATATCACAAACTTCACAGAAATCTCCGTTAAATAAAAGAAAACTTTTCCATTTTATGATTCTAATTAAACAGTTTGATTTTCAGAACATTTGAAATTCTTCCTAAAAGAAATCACTTAACTGGATAGAGCAGAGAAAGGAGAGGAAGGGTTTGAAAAACATACTTATTTTTGTATAAAAAAAACTATCACATTTTGCTTGTTGGAATGTTTTCAACACACAAAATTTTCAATAATAAAGTTTTTTTTTGTTTTTTAAGTTTACTTACCAAGCACGTAATTAATGAATAATATTTAAAATTATTTATAAATGCTCCAAATATTTCCAAAATTACAAAATTATTATATGCAAAAAATATAAAAAACAATAATAATATAAAATAAAAATAATATTATATACTTGCTCACATACATATAGAACAATTTAAAATGGATAAAGAAAAATATTTTTTTGGAGTAATAAATAAAAGCTAAAATTATTTGCACATACATTATTTTACATGGTTGTTCCTTTAAGAATTATTTCAAAATGGTTGACAGGCCTTAAAATTTTTTTTAAATTTATGTTTGGGCAAGTTTGCGTACACGAAATATCGTGAAATTCAAAACCATCAATTTATTTTCAAAAATAGATATTATCAGTAATTTTCACATTTAAGTCCACTAAGTTAGTCGAGTAAACCAATTTTCACTAAGTTGGTCGAGTAAACGAAATTTCACTAACTTTGGCTACATTATAGTTAATTTACTTTTCTTCAATTATCTTAAAAAATACCAAAATTAAAAAAATCGGATTTTTATAGGAAAGAAGGCTAAATAAAATTTATAGAGATTCAAAACCTTCAAATAAATCTGTTGCGCAACTGATTTTTTTAAAAGCCAATGGTTCGATTTATTGTAAAATTAAAAAAGTTAAATTTGATGAAATAAAAAATGGAGTATATTGATTCTTTCCATCATCAGATTAAATTTTTAACATAGGCTAAAACATGGAGTATGAATCTGAAAGTCTACATAATTGCCTGGAGACGTTAATAAAATTCTAAACAAATAACGTTACTGAGAAAAAAGGGTACAAAACATATCCACTATTAAAGATCAAATTAAAAATCCAAGCATACATCTTAGGAATAGCAACATAAGATTTGCTAACCATTTTTTCTTTTAAACGTAATTCAGAAGTTTTCCAATGGAATTAAAAAATAGAAAGTAATGAAAATAGTTACATATTTTGAGAATAATTACACCATAATAAATTTGTGTCAAGAATAAAAACATGATTTTGACAGTTAAAAACATTTACTAGATTTTGCTATAAAAATAAAGTAAGTAATTCAAGAGCTCAAATGAGAATATTAAAAATATAGCCAACCACGATCTTCCAACTTCAAATGAAACTGGTGTTAGTCCACCCTAAGACAATATATATTCCACATGTAAATTGTCTCAAAATATATCAAAGAACGTCCAAGCGTTTAAGGGGAAAAAAATAATGATATTTTTAAAGCATGCCGCATTCATTCAAAGAATATTGCAAGATATTCAACAAGCTGAAGCTTATAGAAATGATATTTTAGAATTGGTGTAAACTTTTGCAAATAACCGATAACTAAAATTTGGTGGAAATATTCGATTGCAAACTTATTAAACAAGGAAGGCATGATTATCTATTTTACGTATGTGCATTCCTCAGTCTGAACTTAGATTCAAAAATCTATATTCAGCGTTAAATTTAAAAAAACAGACACATTAAGGTGGTTCTATAATAGAATATGAGTAAAAAATGGAAAATTCAATTTACATGTTTTTAAGCGTTTTCATATGTGTAGAATATGAAAATAAACTTTTTTTGGCTCTATTGCATCGTCAAATATCAAAATTTTGCATTTTAAAGTACCTCCCAAAAAAAAGCTTTTTTTCCCTAGTTACGGCCATAGCGACCAAAATACCCTAATTTTAGGCCAGGTTTTATATAGTTTTGCTCATAATTTCGTTTGTGACAAAAATTTAACGCCCTCCACCACCCTCTTGAATGAATTGTTGATTTCATGTAAAAAAACACATGAGTTGAGGAGTTAGTTCTTAAAGAGAGCAGCTGATTTTTAAATATTTTTACTTTAAAGTTCTTAGTAATATTAGTGCATGCTATATACATTTCTTGCTTTTTCTAATATATTCATGAATTGTTTACCCTTTATGGAAGTGAAATATTATAATGGTTAAGACAAAACATGAGTCATTTTTAAGAAGAAAGTCTGATGGTTCTCGACGTATTTTCAAAAAAAGATATTTTCGTGAAAATGAATATTCTAAAGAAAATAATGCTAACTCTATTTCACCTAATACATCAACACTTTTTACATTCTCTATACCTTCTACATCCTTTACTCACATTTCATCTTCTGCGAGGAAATTGAATAAAAGTAGTGTTAAAGGACGTTAATGATAATCGTGGTTTCAGTAAGACACTACTGATGATAAATTCAATATAATTATTGACTCAGATATTTTGAAATCTTTATTGGACCTTTTATGTGCTTCTCCAGAATGTGGAAAAAATCAATTAAATTTGAAAATGATATGCATGCGGAGAAAAAAGGGCATTTCATTGCAATTAAGTTTTTCGTGTATGATTGAAAATTATTCTTGCTGGGGTATATTCAATTTACACCAGCAAGCAGGTTGAAAGAGAAGGCTCTGGATCATGCAACTTTGAAATAAATTTACGATCAGTTATTGCTATGAGTTATTGATATACCGTCATGGGAACCCAGAAAGAACACTCAACCAGAGTTATATAAAAGCTTCCACAATAATCACGTATGCTCCATTAATCATGAGGGATCTGCTGGACCCATGGAAGCGGCTGGTATAGTAAATTGTTTTAAAGATTCTATTCACCTTAGAAAGCTAAGGTATGTAAACTATATTGGAGATAGGGATTCAAAATCATATTCAGAGGTGGTAAAAGCTGATCCCTTCCCAAGTACCACTGTGGAGAAATTAGAATGTGTAAATCAAATTCAAAAACAGATTGGATCCAGATTGCGCCGTTTTAAACAAACCCATAAAACAAAATTATCTGACGGTAAACCCTTGAGAGGACAAGGAAGGTTGACTGATAAAGTTATAAATAAATTATAAAACTATTTTGGCTTAGCCACTAGACTGTGTGCCGGTACATCAGTGTATCAACTCAAGAAAGCAGTTGTTGGTGTTCTGTTCCACTGTTCTCAATCCTCTTCAATTGAGGTCCGACACCAGATGTGCCCTCGTACCGAAAATAGTTGGTGTAAGTT
>JAUZNK010002479.1:0-11438 GCA_035046665.1 Euphysa ruthae
TTTTTTTTTTTAAACGACGTTTTTAACATTTATTTTGTAAAATTTTTATTGATAGTGAATAAATACTTACTTACTTATACTAAATAAGAAATAAATAAGTACTAAGAAACGTAAAATAGGACGCAATGGAATAAGACAAGGAAAATGTATAACTGTTGAAGTTATAGAGAAATTGGTCCTATAAGCAGCCATATTTTTTTATTTATCTTTTTTTTTTTGATTTTATATTTTTCTCAAAGTAAACATTGAATTTTTTCAAGCTTTGTTTAATATTTTACTGTTATTTTAAATTTATTTGAATTTTTTGGACTTTTCAAGAAATGTTTTTGATAACTTTTTGGACTTTTCAAGAAATATTTTTGATAACTTTTTGACTTTTTTAAATGTTCGGTCTTAACAAATAAAGTGTGTTTTAAATGAAAATTTAATGGTGAAATAAAACGCAATGCTTATTTTTTGAATATTTAAGAAAAATATCCAGTTGAATTTTTTTATGTTATAGAAAAGCCCTCGATTATACATCAACCCGTATCGACGACCATTGGAAAAAAGGAACGTGTTGTTCTTTCAATTGTTGCTAGTGGTGACCCAACTCCGGCTTATCAATGGTATAAAAACAATAACAAAGTAAAAGGTGCTGATAGTAATGAATTTGTTCTGGAAGAAGCCATTTTAGCTGATACTGCTACCTACCACTGTGTAGTTAAAAACAAAGTGGGGGAAATCAATTCCAATGAGATACGACTTCTTGTGGTAGACCAAAATGCTGTGGTCGAACTCACCGTGACGATGAAGGAAACTGTCAGTGATAATACGTGTTTTGATTTCATAATAGAAGATTTTGAAAAAGATTCAAGTAATATTTTGAATGAAATACTAACTGTGACAAAATTTACGGCTGATGATCCGAGCAAATTTTGTAATCAGACTGCGTGTAGCAAAAATCCCTGCAAAAATAGAGGTGAGTGTAGGGTGACGGATATTGGCTATGAATGTATTTGCACAACCTCTTGGGAAGGAAAAACATGCGAAGAAAATATAAATGAGTGTGAAAAAGGAGGAAGCATTTGTTATGGAAATGGTACGTGTAAGGATTTAGAAGGTTCTTTTAAATGTGAATGTCCGCAAAAATTATCAGGTCGTCGATGTCAGTACAAATCAAATGCTTGCGCAAACAAATGCAATCCGTTGAAAGAGGTCTGCGTTCCCTCCGAAACAGTTGACTTCAAATGTTTGGACAAATCTTCTGAAATGATTTTAGTAACTAGGTTAGCTGTTTCAAATCAGCAAGCCATACTTGAATTACAAGGTATTTTGAATGGTATAATCAAGACAAAGCAGTTTATATCATCGTCAAGAGAACGAAGGGAAAATAGCTATTCAACAGATTTCAGTGGCTGTTCTATACATTTGCTAAACTCTACTCTAAAATTGGAAGTAGAAAAAACTAAAATATCATTTATTCTTGATTGTACAAACATTGCCAATGAATCAAAGGTATCGTTTACTCCAAATGTAATCTCAGAACTATGTAAGCAGCTATTTGAAGGTTATGATTCAATTGATGAATGCGGTAAGGATGGGTCTACACATATTCCAGATTTAACTGTTATCAAGCCAGTAACTGCATACATTGAATTTGTTGTTGAAGACAAGGTTACTGGTAAAACATTTGCTATAGACGAAACAATTAAAACTATGAATGCACGAGATTACGAAAAAAAAATTTCTGGGACTTACTTTGAAGTATTTTTAACAAAGAAAACATCCGTTAAAAGTTCCAATACTACAACAATTGTTGTGGTTATTGTTTGTGTAGTTGTCGTATTTGTTGAGGTCGTTGCTGTCATTTTTTTATTTCGACGTCGTAGAGCAAAAGGTTTACCAAGTAGCTCAGTAATGCAACAGCGGTCAGTTATGACGCATAAAAGTTCTGCAGATCTTGCGAATTACAATGTCGGGACCAAAAACGCTGCTTTCAACGGTGACGACGAGGAAAAAACTGGGACTTTTATGTACGAGATGCCACATGTTTTTAAATAACCACAAGCCAATAAATCTCATGTTAAAATGCATCGTTTAATAGCAGTATTCGGTATTCGTAAAAACTATAACCAAAAAAATTTTTTTTTTTTTTTTTTTTGTTCAGGCCAGATTTATCCTTTTTCTACCATTTGGCCTCAGATAGTCGAAAAATTTAGGGAAGAAGATTTGTATATCCACTAAGTTCCTTAGCAACGCTCTTAGAGATAAGTTTACAAGGACAAAACCGAATGAAACACGGTAAAAAGCCTGTTTTCCGCCTTTTTCAGGCCTTTACAACCATGTAACTTCGTAATCATTTTTTGTTATTTTCACGTGATGCCGACTCAAAAGTTACGGAAAGTAAACACATTTATGGAGTTTTTCTCCGACTTTTGGCAACTAATTTTCGTTATTTTTGAGCTAAAACTCAACTGAGTATAGTTTACATACAATTTTAAAGTATTAAATTGTTGTTAAATGTTTTTGATTTATTTAGAATTACTTTTAGGTCTTTTATAGCTTAAAGACTCTTAGTTCAGATGAACCTAATCTTTCAAAATGGTCGATTTCTTTAGTTTTTACTGTACTTTAGGCTCAATGCCACAACCCGCAAATCCTTTGAGAATGGTAAAAAGAGAATAGGGTGATACGAGCAGTTAAGAAAGGACTTTTAGATAAAGAAAGTGAGAAAGGAAACACCATTCCGTATGTTCCTGGTGGGATTTTGTTCAATATTGGATATCTTTTTTTTTTTTTTTTTTTTTTTAACACATCCGCATGAACTGAATTGGTATCATCTACCTTTCCTTAAAATTTGAGCTACTTTCCATTTTGTGATGGTCAGATATCATGTTTCAAAATTTAGGTATTTTTTAGCCATTTTGAGCATATTACTGGGCATGATTTCATTGATTATATAAATTTTGGTGAAAAAATAGTTATCACTTTTATAGGGTTTTTTGTGTTGATTCTAAAAAAACGGTACACACAAAGTCACCCCCTGGAAAATTCGCCCCTGGAAGATTGCCTCTCGGAAGATTGCCCCCGTTATTTCAATCTTTGTATAAAAATATGCCGCTCTAAAATATTTATAATTATTTATGGGTGAGAAGAAGTCTTATAATTAATAGTCTTATAATTACAAAAATATTTCAAGTCATACCGTAATGTTCCAGTACCATACCTTAATGTTCTGAGGTTGAAAGTAATTGGAGTGATTGTTGGGACGAAAATATCAGTATTCTTTCAAGATCATCAACGTCACTCATAAAGTAAGAACTGACCACCATTTTCTTTCTCTTGGTATACCACGAATATTTCCTCATGTTGTATCTATTGATGTAAATTTTACTGCAGCACTGTGTATTATTGTGCCAAGTTCTGCTGCCATGATTTGCCGACTTGCGTCATTTCAGCTCTACATTTTACTGGTGGTCTAACATTTGCGACTTCACAACTAACTTGAGACATTTGTGTGCTCATTCGTTCGCCCAATAAATTCATTCATGATTAATTTCACTTAGTTTTGCACTGACCTCTTCTTTTGTTAACAGGTTCCCAAGATCCTATGTCATCAGCTAAGTATTTTTGAAATACATAAATCCATCCCTTAAAAGTTTGCGTTGGGCTTTTTTAGTCGTTGTAAACTTAACTTAACAGGAAAAAACTTTTTAGATTTTAGGCTGACCTGGAATAGGTTATTTTCGTAAAAAATAATTTTCCAGCCAACTGCAAGTGTTTGAAATTGCGAAATGTAATCATTTTTTCCAAGTTGATAAATAAAACAAATAAAATCTACTCCGTGAAACTCTTTGAAAAGCTTGACTTTTAGCAAAAATGAAAACTGTAATGAAGTTAAATATTTGCATAATAATGTATTGTTTTGTAAGTATAATCATATTCACTTTGTTAAATAATTCAACACATCTAAACTCAGTTTGGTGAAAGACTTCTCTGTTTGTCTTTGCTTGACAAGCCTGGCAACCCTGCAAGTTTGTTTACCCCACAGACCCATCATCAATTTGTATTCATTCCTTCTGCATTAGAGCAGCTTCTGATGCATACTGGTGCGATGTAGCAAGGACGGTTGTTTAGGGTAATCAGGCAAGCTATTATTATCGGTACTTACAGTTTCCGGTGTATTTCAAGCTTGCAAAATAAGTTTAAGTCAGTTCCAAAGCTGTATTGACCTCCAATTGAATCAGCTAAACAAATAACAAGCTAAAATATTTTTTGTCCTATTCCTGCTTTGTTATCCCAACCCTATCTATGATGAATGGAGAAAACCTGTAAATTCATTTACGTTGGAAAAAAATACTTTTATTACAAATGCTACTATAATTAAACAGACTTATGGGTATACGATTTAGTCCAAGCAATATCGGAGGCAAGTATCACCTCTCGATAGAAAAATTGGGACTACTATATTAAGCTAGCATAATGTCTGAAGTTTCAGAAAAGTGAAGGTAAATAGCTTGTGGCGGGTCAAAATCGTTCTCCATTATAGTGGTTATTGCGAAATACAGCCATTTGAGATTTCGGAGGAATGGAACATTTTAGTTAAGTCAAAAAATAATTCACTCAAAAATTGAATTCGCACATAATAAAATACATATTTTACATCATTTCAAAAAATAATAAATGCTTTATACACTCCTTCGCAGAAGCTAAAAATACCAAAATGAGAGTTAAAAATAGATATATTGTTGGCTTTCTTTGTTTTTTTTCTAGATTTGTTTTAACATAAATAACTAAAAAAACTTTACATGCTGTAACGGTATATAAAAATCTTATAAATCCTCATTACACATCATATTCAAACAAATATACGCATTGATTCTCTTTCCAATAAACAACAATACTTCAATATCTTTATCAAAATTCAAAGAATTTTTAAAAAAATGGATTGAAATGGGCAGAAAAATAATGTTATGAAGAATAAAAGTTACTCTGTTGCGCATGCGCATGCGGTTTTAGATCACCCAAAAGTTTAAATGAAAAAATTTTCATTCTCTTTCGCTGAGGCTAGAAAATATCATAAATAATTTTTTTTTTTTTTTTCTATTATTTGTCTATTTTTACTAAAGAAAAATTGCATTCTGTATACTGCCTTCTATTTAATAAGTTTACTTTCACGTTCAAATTCGAATATTAGTACAGTCAATCAGTTAAAAATAACACCAAAACCGTGGGAAAAATATGCAAATGAAACCTCAAATTACTAGTTAGGGTGTGGTGAGTCCCCAAAAAAAACGCCCATTGATATGACCAAAGGAACTCCCTGTTAGGGCGTTTCCATACACCCCTTGTTTTGACTTCTATTTTTTGAAGTTACCTTTTTTGTCAAATCAATTGTAATTACTTAATTCTCAAAAATAATTGACCTTTCAAACTTGGAAAACTGACAAAATTGGTCTGGATACATTCAAAAAATTTCGTGTGCTTCAGCTTCTAAATAGGTTATTGAATTTCTACCTACCATTGACTTGGACCCAAACAACGAATCATGCTTTCACTCAACGTTACTTTTTGTCAAAGAACAAGCAGAAAAAATAAGTATTCCAAAGCCTTCAATAACTTTTGAGCGGTCTCTTTGACTAAAAGCAACGGGTATTGCAAAAGAAGAAAAAGTCAACGCTTATGAGTTTTCTTGGTTGTATCGGGAACCTTATGGATGACACTAGAATCGACGAATTTTTTTCAGAAGGATATGCGGAAAACAACGTCATCCATATACTTTCTGAAAAAGCATATGCAAGGACATTGAGAGCTCATTTAATTACTCAAAATGTCTTAATGTCCATCATCATTGACCTGTTAATTAAAGAAGAAAGGATAAGTTTGTCGTTTCTAAATGAAAAAACAAAAGAAGATACACTGCAGTTAATTCCAGAAACTTGACTCTTTAATCTGTTTGAAAGTGGAAACCATGTTGACAAATGAACATAAAAAGAATGTTCTGATTTTTTGACAGATTTAGTTATAGAGAAGACTTTGATAGAATCCCTGATGTTTGAAAATAAGGCGTGCGTGGATTTTAAACTCGGTACGGCATATTTGGATTTAAATGCGAGTTATGCAGCGTCTCTTCATAAGTCAATGGCATCATTCATTGGTGTTTTAGTATTAACAAGTGAGCAGCATGTTGAACTTCGAACTTTAAAAAAAAGTGAAGATTACGCCAATTTTGAGAAGTATAAAGATTAGTTCAAAGAATGAAACCTGTTTGAGTTTCATGATCCTCATTTACTCTCTCTGTGTCAACAGGAGTCTTATCAAAAGATGGACATTATAACATCAACTATGAAAAGGCAGAAGAAATTTATAGTATCAAAGTATCGACAACAGTAATCTTTCTTACGCTGAGATCAAACAAAAAGATGTAGTGCATTCCTTCACAAATTAAATAAAGTGGAAGAAAACTCTTTGTATTGATTCTGCAACAGATTTACCCAGCTAGCAACAATTTTGCAAAGAAAAGATGACGTCGAATGATATTTTGAGTATAAGCTGACAACTTTTCCGTTATCTCTGTTCATGAACCCTATAAGGCGTAAAATAAATAAGGCAGATTTAAGAAACGTTGTCTTTCAGGAAAATATTACATGATACAATAACATACAATGCTACATGAAGAACTGGTTGTGTTTACACAGTTGATGTAGGATCACTGTTAAGAAGAGTGTTTTGGAACAAAGGCACCACGTTTGACAAAATTGCTGAAACGTATGTTGATTATGTAAAAACACTACGGATTTATGCATATCACTTTTGATAGTTACAATGTCTCTACAAAGTCTACTGAACATCTTCGTAGAGAAAATTTTAATAATGGATCTGACGTCAAAGTTGATGGTCACATAAAAGTATCCTATAAAAAAGATCGATTACTTTCTAACGTGAGGAGCAAAGTTGAATTGATTAAATACCTTGCAAAGTTTTTGCGAACAAAAAGGTGACATTTGCTACAAGTCCCTTGTGGATGCAGACAATAACATAGTAAAAAGAGCTGTGGAGCTCGCCAATAACATGCCAATTATTTATATCATAGAAGACACTGAAGTAACTGTTACGCTTCTTTATCACTGGTATACAGAGTTGAACACTGCCTAATTTTTTTTAAAACAAGGTAAAAAGTGCTGGGGAATTAAACACTTGCAAACTAATATATCAGATATAAAAGAGCACCTTCTTTTTATTCATGTTTGGTCGGGATGTCACATTACTTCGGCTACATTTAGCAAAGGCAAACCAAGTTTTTGTTAAAGATTTTTTTCTTTTCCTCAAAGTTATCATCAAAGCGACAATGTGGAACCAACTTGTGTCAATGTCGGAAAAAAAGACTTGATAAGCTTCTTTTTTGTCTAGATGATTATGAAAAGAATACTGACTATGTTTTGTCAGTTTTCCAAGTTTGAAAAGTCAATTATTTTTAAGAACTACGTGATTACAATTCATTTGACAAATAGTAACTTCAGAAAACTGGTGTCAAAACAAGGGGTGTATGGAAACGCCCAAATAGGAAACGCCAAAATCAACACTCCACTTGAAGTAAAATAACAAAGAGAACATGATCTTGTGAATAATAATAATTAGCATAAACGATGAAAGTGTAATATTTTTAGCACTGTTATCATGGAATTATCCTTATTTCAGAGTATTGTGATATTGGTAAAATTTAAATATTATTGGGTCCAACAACTCCTGGTGAAGATAATTTTAGCTTATTTTATGATATGTAAGTGTGGTTAGTGGTTTAAATTTTTCGTAAACGTTTGAAAAGTCTCAATTATAGAAAGGAGCAAATGCGTCAAACTGTTCATTAAACTTGCGGGTGTGATGAGTGCAAAACTTAGACGTTGGAGGGTCTTTCGAACGTTTTAACCTTAAAATATTTGAT
This sequence comes from Euphysa ruthae, assembly GCA_035046665.1. NCBI lineage: Eukaryota > Metazoa > Cnidaria > Hydrozoa > Anthoathecata > Corymorphidae > Euphysa > Euphysa ruthae. The sequence continues at coordinate 7,925 of JAUZNK010002479.1, forward strand.
TTCGAGACAAACAAAACAAACGTTTTCAGTGCGCCATTGAGTGCAGTGAAACAATCTTTCTGAAAAAATTTCATCATCAGAAAACGAAGTGTGTGAGTTATAAATTTATTTGCCGAAAAGAAGGCTGAGAAGAAAGTTAAGCAAAGGAAACAAAAAAAAAAAAAAAACTGACGATAAATTCAAGGTGGCCAAAGACTGGACAAGTGATGAAAAGTCTTCGCTCATCAAATTGCTTGAAGTCAACACTTGCTGGTGAGATATTTACCATAAAGACTGCAAAAACTATCAAAAGCTAGCCTTCTCGATATCGGTTTTCGGAACTTCAAAAGCAGAGATACTTTGAAGAGAATGAGTTTGCCAGAATATGAGTATATTATCGATATTATTTTACCGCAAATAATGAAAAAGACAATCACTGAAAAGAAACTCGACTTGCTTTCAAAGTCAACCGACGCTATTGCAGCGAATGCGAAGAAAACAACCCCCGAAGAAGAATCATCAAAGTCCAACATGGCGGTATTACGTTGATGAGAAACTGTCACTGTTGAACAAATGTGATAGAATAATGACCGAGAAACGCATTTAAGATGTTTTGTTTGATATCAAAATGACAGCAGATATTTTGCAAGAAATTGGTCGTCCTCTTCCTTTGGCTATTCTGTATCATCGATACAGCAACCTATGCCCATCAATCCTCAAGCTACTGGGCTTCCTGAACACGCTGTACCTACTCTAAGTTTTTCTCGACAATCAGGATAACCTTATATGGACATAATGAAACCATAATGTTTTTTACTAGTGATGTTTTGTTATTTTTATTAGTCGTATAAATGATAAAAAACCGACACAATAACATTAAAAGATAGTAATAATTTCCTTTTTTTAAATGAAATTGTTGCGGTATATAAAATTAACAAAATTTCCAATGCCAATCTGCTGCCCAGTCGTTTAATAAGTAATCTATGAATTTTTCTCTAATACCTATGCACTCAAGGATTCATTATGTCTTATTCGTTGAACTTGCAATGGGTCGAGTGATTCTTGATTTTCGCGCCATTCTCCTTCGACTATTTACTTATCTTCAAGAACAGTGTCGGCAAAAGTGGGCGAACGGTAGACTTTACTTGAAGTAAGGCTTTCTATGTTGGGCAGAATAAGAGCGGTAAAAATGATGTCTTCAACATATTTCGACTCTAGATTAATAATTGTGAAAAAACTCTCTATATATTTGCCAAAATTCCAAGGAGTTTTCCCGATATTCTTCGCGCTTTACTGTATCTATAATCGTAGATTCTCTTCTCACCGGTTAATCCTTGTTGAGGAAAGGGCTTCATAATATACTTCTTCAAGGAGAAAGCATCATCTCATAGACACACATAAAAGACATCTTCAATATTGGGTAATTTCCCATCCTTTGGAAAACTAAATGCGGCATCTTCTATGCCTTGAAATAGCGAAGTTTTATTTCATACTTACGAATCATTCACCCTTCCATTGGACCCAACATCCGCGTATAAACATTCATATTCAGGACCCACAATTGCAATTAAAATAATGGAAGGGCTATGTTTATAATTATAGTAAACATTTTTGGGCTTTTGAATCCTCACGTGCTTCCTGTCGATTGCTCCTTAAGCTTGCGGAAAATTCTATCTGTCTTCAATCTTTTGTGAGATTTGTAGCCACTTCTCATCAGAAGATGGGACTTTGATGAATTCGGCCGCCAATCGTTCTATAATTGCTTTGCAACATCCTTTAAAAATATGGGACACCGTATTTAATGATATGCAAAACTGGAAAATTAATGATTTAAATGCGTCACCGTTAGCTAAAACCGCAGAGTTAGAGCTAGCCCCTCTTTTGCTTTGATAGGATTAGTTCCTCCAAGTCTCTCTATTGGCGAAATTAAATCAGAAATCTTCGTTAAAATTAACTCAAGATCAGCTATGTCCATTATGGAACATTTGTCTGAACCCAAATCGATTTTGAGCAGGTTGACGCATTTGCTCTCGTCTTCATGACCATGATTGTACATGTTAAACCGATAAAAATCGATTCACCAATCAACAAATGATTTTTTCCGCTTTACTGATTATATACAATTTATGAATCTATAAAATTTAAAGTTATATAATACCCTGTAATTGTATAGCGAGGGACATAAAAAATTCTTAGAAAAAACTGATGTATTGTATAAGGACGAGAAGCTATAATAGGAAATGAAAAAGAAAAACACGGCAACTAGTGGTGTCTGCCAAAGATGTCTGATATATTAAAAGAGGAAAAAATAGTAATAAAAAAAAATAAAAATAATAATAATAAAAGAATTAATAACAATATTATTTGAAATGATACAAAAAATACCATTAAAAATATTAAAATCATAAATAAAAATATATTTATAGACATCAAACTTCAACAAGCCAGGCAGTATATATATAATGTTATCTCTGCTAAACCATACAATGACAACGTTTCTATTAAAAAAGGAGAGAGTATCGGTAATGTGCAGAAGCGGGTTGGTACTTGACTGCGAAATCTAAAAAAACAACACAAAGGACTTTTAAGTGAAAGTAAAAAGCTAGATGGAGCAGAAAGACTCGCAGAAAATGATACCCACACTGCAAAATTTTTATGGCATTGCAATACGTGAAAATATTGACACCATTTATGCAGTGAAAAAATTGGCTGCCGCTCTTCTCTTCCACTATTCGAAAAGTGTTAACAATGAAACAAGAAATCACTTTTGCTTGCGTACGAAGGATTACTGCTGTAGGTACCAGGCTGACAAATTAACTGGAAAATCATCTATACATTATAAAGAAAGTATAATGATATCAGTAGCTATTTGTGATTTATTCGTACCAATGTTCAAAGAGTTAGGCGCCAATAGCTTCGGTAAAAGTGTCTTTATGGTAAGACATAGAATCCAAACGAGTCCTTGATTCATTTAATTTGGAAGATTTGCCCCAAAGATGTATTTTTTGAGCGTATGAACTTGTTTGTCTCGCGAAAATTTATTTCCATGTTATCTCTGAGTTTGTGAGCAAAACTCTGAAAGAGTGTTGGTCGTTCAACAATTTCATGGAAATAATTGACGGAATCCAGTGGCACGTTTTTTCTGAAACAGTAAAGATACAGCACGGGGTACCGCAAGGATCAGTTTATCAGTTAGGGCTTTCATTTTTACTTTATATAAACGCTTTAAATGATTATCTACACTATTCATCTGTATATCATTGCGCCGATGACAGCAGTTTAGTAAATATAAATTGATTAATAAAAAATAAATAAATTTTAATGTCAATTATGTTCTAAATCGTCTTTGTATATAGCTAAGGGCTAAGAAAATATGTCTTAACTCAACTAAAGCAAACCTAATTCTTTTCAGATCCAAGTATATGTTATGCAATATTTAATTCAAATGTTATACAGTCAACTCTCTCTAATTCGAACTCGTGTAATTCGAATTTTTACTAATTCGAACTGTTTTGCTCGGTCCCTTCAGAATTCC
>JAUZNK010002480.1:0-11438 GCA_035046665.1 Euphysa ruthae
ATTTTAGTAAACTTTGGTTTTGTTTTTGTTTCCCGCATTGAGAAAACTCCATTTTTCTTGTATATGAAGCTTATTCCACTCTTTTCAAATATCAATAAGTGTTTATTTCCTAACCCTCAGCGTACTGCCATATGACTCGAACATCAACGCGCAATTTTTACCCGACAGTGTTTAAAATTTGCGCATCTGAGTTTAAAATAAAAATTACGCACGAAAAATTACGCGGAGTAGTTCTCGCTGACACACTTTTTCAAATCAGTTTGAAAAATACTCATTTCTTTTGTCCCTTATTCTTTGCTTAACCAAATTTAAAGTAAATAATTATAAAAATAAATCTTTCTATCTCATAAAACAATGGCAATATTTTTAAAAAATTACTAAAAAAAGTTGGTTTGTGATGAGGAATTGCGGGATTTGGTTTTTATTCTAGCTTTATTTTTTTTTCAGATTTATACTTTTTCCTCTAGATATTCAAGCCTGCTAGATATAAACTTAGTAATGAGATCTACGGCTAATCAATCTACTAACTTGAAATGAATTTGCTAGTGAATTCTTGTCTCAGAGGAAAATGCTTTATCTATTTGAACTTGAAGGATACGAGAAAGTTAAGAGAGTCATTATATTATAAACACAAATTTTATATTATCAAATAAACACCCTATCTCATACATGAAAATTGTGTTTTAAAGAGTCTCTCTATCCCGATTGCAAAATGTATCAAATTTCTGTTTGATAGCAAAATTATTTGGGATGTTCTATTTATTTCCTTTTAAGGCTCAACAATATTTGGCCCATAGACAATATTGAAAGCTGGAAAGAAACCAAAATCACGATTGTGATCGGAATTTCCTTCCAAGAACTGTATCAGAGCCTACATGCAGTTTCAAACCATCTAGTTGTAAGCTATTAATAATTCCTTGAAAGTCTTGCAAGAATCACAATTATATTTGTGTCAATATGTTTAACATGTCCATGTTCCACCCATTTTCATTTTAAAATTTTCTGTTCAATGTTGTTTTATCTTAACTAGTACTGATTTAAAATTGATAGTTATTGCGCAAGTCTAAACCAAGGCTACAATTATCATAACATTATTATTGCATCATATGTTTAAAAGTCATCTATCAAACGAACTAAAGAGCGTGTTTTTATTTGAGCATATGTTGTGTATTTAGAAAAACAAAGGTCCCCATGAAGGTTGTAAACACGTTATAATGCATTTTGGTTATCAAACTGATTCTTCTAAATTTTAAAACACAGGGAATACTTTTTTATTGCGCTTTTTATGTTGAAATAAAGTATTTAATGGTTATTCAACAAATATTTTAGAAAGCTAAAAATATTAGGCGTGCAATTTTAGCACTCAAAATAACGATGCGCAAGTTTTACTCTCTGCTACTATACTTGAGTTAACACTTAGTTAGGCCAGTGCCAAAAAAAAATTCGACAGGCAGTAAAATGGACCAAAAGATGTTCCCTAAGGTCCTTAAAAAATTTTAAGGAAAAGGTTTGTTTTAGGCTTAAAATGACAACGTTTAGAAAAATTCAGGTCACCAAAAAAAGAATTTTCAAAAATAAATGTTAGTAATTTTAAATTATGATTAGTTTGCAAAATTCAAGGAGATTAATGAAAAAAGTGAAAGAAAGTGCCCTGTCGGAAAATTTTTTTAGAATGTCTGCTGATTGTAAACTCTCACAAATTCTATTAGTTAACAGTTAGAGAGAAGATAACAAAAATATCTCACTTTAGCAAAACTCTCCATTAGTTCTGGAATGACTGCTTCTTCAGGATCACGTTCAATAGAACTTAATAATTCTGGACAAATAAATGACCACATTTGAGCTAGATAATCATCACCTAAAATTAACATCATTTAAATTAAGGTAACGCTTTCTTAATACACTTTCGTCTTAAATTTCTTATTGGCTCAAATCATGTTGAGAAAAAATTCTTAAAAAAATTTCCAATTTCCTGTTTCTAACCCCCATTTAAAATCAATTTGATGAGTAATCACACAGGAGTAAAGGGAGTTTAAATTGGATTTTGGGATGGATATGTAAAAACTTGAGTCAAAACTGGCTATAGGGTCTAAAATTCATTGAGACAAACTGCATAATTAACAGCCATTTGAAGAAACAAACTTTAGACCGATGAAAATGATTGAAACAAATGATTTGCATATTATTAAAAATCAAAGCACACACGGCTTGCCTCTGATACACAAACCAAAATACCTAAGACGTATTCTTTTATATTTTCCGTAACTTACTATCATATTAGCAAAACAAGATGTAATACAAAATTACTTTTGCTCTTCTATTAGAAAGTAAGGGGATATTAACATTTTAAAACAGATTTTATTTTTAATCTATTCTTAATTTAGAGAAAACCTAATTTAAAGGTTGATGCTGAAATTTAAACGTCTTTTTATTTGTTAAATAATTGCATTATAACAGATTTTTTTTTGTGCTCCCAAATCCCAAATCCCTGGTAAAAATCTAAATCATTTTTATTTTATTTGTTTTTTTTTTTTGCAAACGTTAGGTATCATATTTCTCAAAAATTATTAAAATAAAAAACTTAATTACCTTTGCACCACTTATTTACAATTACATTTAAAACAAAAAATAAGTTAAAAAAGTTCCCCCATTTTTATTTTCGTCATAAAAATCATAACAGCTCAAGTCATTGCTTTCTTGTACATATTTGATTTATTAATATGATGGAAGATTCCAAAACAAGGTTTTTTTTTTATTAGATCTTTTCTGAATCAATATTTAAGATCATTTTCCTAAACTGGCAAAAATAGTCAAAAATCCTGCGGCATCAGTAACTGAGTTTTATTGATTGCATAAAAATATATAAAAATTTCTAATTTCTACAGAATTTTAATTTATCGCTCTTATTATTTATTAGATATATTAATAATAATATTACATAACGGAGTAAAAAAAAGAAAAAAACACTAAACTAATTTTTATTTCTAACTTCAGAATGTAATAACAATATTAATGAAAATAATATTAATATATTATATATTAATTAATATATTAACTATATATTAATATAATAATATTAATATTATACCCGGATAACTCGTAAAGAGTATTTGACTCTTAACCACAATGGGTGTAAATTCAGGTATTGCCCATTCAGCGTATGAGTAGCACTTTGGTGCGTTAAGTTTGGAGTTTTAACTACTCTTTAGCTTCCTGCCTAGTAGTGCCTCAAGCTTTGCAGGAAACAAATTTAAAAAAAACTTTTTTCAAAAATAGCCACTAAAAATGAATGTAATAATTGATACACTTGTGGTAGCTAAAATTTCCAAAAAAGACTGGTAAAAAAAGTGCATTTATTGTTTACCTAAGAAATGATAAGAAATTCATGATCTTTTAAAATTTATATCTTTAAAAGATCAACTTCTAGGTACTTTGGATCAACAATGGTAATGAAAAAGCATTTTGGTAACAATGCAGTGATGATCCTAAAAAGTCAATACTGTTTGTCCATAAATCTACCGGCCTTTTTCTGCTAGATAATATTTATTTATTTTTTCCCTCAATAATTTCCAGTTGGATAATATGGTCATTTTATGTTTAAAATCAGCATATTTTAAATCTCTCAAATTTGTTAAGACAAAGCTTTGTAAAGCTTTGTAAGCTAGAGGACCATAGAGAAATTCTTTTAATCTATACGGTCATCTAATCATTTTCTCAAAAAAAGAAAAATTCTCATTCAGGCTACAAAACATCAATTTTTGGTTGGAAAATCGTGTTTTTAAAACTTTTCAACAAGATTTCATTACTGTGATTTGCTTTAAAGGACAGAACATTTGTTAAAAGCATGTAAATATTTAATATCTCAAACCAATTTTTAAAAAAATCTTATTGCTATATTATATACTTTTAAACAATTTTAAACTTTTTAAACAATCACACGCATTGAAAAATATTTAAAATATACCTTGAACTTTAGCACATTCAAGAAGATATGGTAAAGACTCGGCAGCAGTAACTCGAACAGTATCATGGAAATAAAATTTTAAAAGGGGAACCATAATTTTAACAACTTGCTCCGTATAATCCACAAAACCTTCTTTCAGTTCTCTAGCATAATGTACCAACATTTGACATGCAGTACTTTTGTCTTCTAAACCAGCAGTTTTTATTCCAAACTTTTGCTGTTCGCCAAGGTTGACAAATTCCCAACCGTTATCTTCATCAACATTTGAAGCTTGTGGATCATCCACTAAAGAAATATTTTTAATTTCAAAATAAAAAATAAAATTAATAAAAAAAATCCATTCAAAGCAACTTGAAAAAATATTTAACAGCCATACTAAAATAATAGTAATAATAATAATAATAATAATAATAATAAAATATTTAAAATAATAGGTATAGGTTGTCTGTGGTATTATTAACCTCTGTGGTGCTACGCACTTTTTTCTATAATGTACCCTGAGACCAAACATACTTTAGAAAAATTATGACTTGAATTCGTTAGACTTGAGTAGTAAGTCTTCTAGTAACATTCATAAAAGAACCATGTTGTTTCCTTATATTACCATAGTTAAGTAGGTTAGCATTATAAATGGCATTTAGCTATAAAAAATTATGCTGCAACATTCCTCGAATGATTACGCCTACCTGCCACACATGCTAACATTGTCTTGAAACAATTTTTTTTAAGTTTGTAGGTACCAAAAAGAGACGACAATAAATACTAATAATAATTATATGGTACAACCAGAAAAAGTTCACTGTCAAATCTAATAAGCAGTAGCTCATACCAACTTTATCAAGTTGCCAACAACTTATTCTATCTTGATAGCATATAAAAATTCATGGTTATCTTACTTTTTATTTTCCTTGCTTTCTACATTAAAATTATGTATCATGGCTCTTTTTCAAAGCCAAATAAATGACTTTCATCAGAAATGTTTATATGGAACATTATTATTACAGGAATGAACATCACTAAAGTAAAACCCATTGTTTATACTAAAAAAGTTAATAGAAGTACGAATACAAAAAGCCATATTTTTTTAACTAACAATTTTTAACCAATGTTTTCAGGAAACTAAAGGCATGTAACATAAATTATGCAATTGATTTGTGTTATCCAATCCTACAAGAGTATTTTAATATAGTTATAAATACCATTTCACATAATTATAACCAAATAAAAAGAAAACAGAAAATAATTTAGTAGTTATTCCCATAAAACGACAGGAACCGCACATAAAAACAGTATTGTAATCACGTCAAATGATGGGGACCGTACCAAAAAGGTTCATAAAAATTTAATAAAACATTAAAAATTATCTATCGAATTACAAAACAAGTGCTAGATAAATATTCAACATAATTTTGAAAAATCTGAAAAATATGTCTGATTTTGCTACTAAATAGGGTGAAGTAAAATATAAATCATTTCAAAAATTACAAATGCCAGGTATGTTTTTAATATTTTTGTAGCGAAGGTTAAAAAAATTTTTTAATTCAAGTCATCATAGCATAATTATGAAAGCATTTCCATATGTCTTAAAAAAAAAATAATAATAAGTGCACACACTTACTATCTAAAAGAGCAACTTCTGGTTTTATTTGTGCAGCTTTCAAAACAGGAGGCATTACAACAGGAAGGTATTGTACAAAATCTTTGCCTATGATTTTACACATACGTGCCCAGGCTGATATCAAGTAAGACATCTGTGGATCGTCAGCCTCAATTTCAGCTGAATCAGTTTGAGTTTTTAATAACAGCTGCATAACATCAGATGCATCAGGAAGAAACTAAAAAATATCAAGTTTTGAATAAGCAAGAAGCAATAGTAATTTTACCAGATGAGGATTAGCCGTGCAGGGCTTACTACAGAAGCCACTAAACTCATAAATCATCATTCACATGATTTAGACAACACACTCCGAATTAAATCAGTCCATACTAATTTCTCAATGATTGTGAATGTATTATAAGCAGAATAATTACATAAATTTTAACTATTTTATTGTAAAGTCCAATTAATTATGCTTTATGGAAATTACGCTTCATGGTAATTATGTAATTATGCCAAGATTAACACTTATCACCTTTTCAGCTCCAACAGCAAGCCCAATCAAACTGATACATTCAATAGATTTACCACGTAATAATCTATAATCTTTATCTATTGCATTCTGAAAAATATATTTCAAACTGGGCATGAATCTCTCATAGTATACTGTAAACCTTGATTCTGCTGTATCTGCAACTGTAGCAATTGTTGTTAACACTTGTTCAAGAACAAGCTTTGATCCTCGTTGTAATAGCTAAAGGAAATAAAGGCTATTATTTTTTATTAACGAGGTTTTTAAGGAATATATTCTAAAAGTATGTATATTTCCTAAAAGTATGTATATATTCTAAAAGTATGCATATATTCTAAAAGTATTTATATATTCTTAAAGTATGTATATATTTTCTTAAAGTATGTATATATTTTCTAAAAGTATGTATATATTCTAAAAGTATTTATATATTCTAAAAGTATGTATATATCCTAAAAGTATGTATACTTTCTAAAAATGTATATATATTTTAAAAGTATGGATATATTAAAAGTATAAAGTATATAAAAGCATGTATTAGGGCTCAGATTATGGATGAGAAAAATAGGCCTATTTTCAGAGAAAAAATTTAAAGTATAGCAATGTTTCAAAAGCTCAGCAGAATTGAGTTATTCTTATAAAATAAAGCATTTCTTTTCAGTAGTGGAAAAATGACCATGTTTGGGTTATTTTACCTGTATCAGACATGAAAATGTTTAAAATGGCCAGCATAAAAAAATGTAAAATAAATCAATCCGTTAATCTATGATTTTCCATTTCACTCTTTAGCATAGTTTTTGAGGAGTGAAACAAGACTGAAAGTATTTAAATATTTTGGAAAAAAGATTTTACATAGACAATACCAATCTAATTTCTCGTTCTGCATGCGAACTGGTGATAAATACAGGGCCAGTCGGACGGCGTATTAAAAATATTGATATCATCAAAACATAACGGTCGGTAATTATAACCAAAAACGTGTTTTTACCCGGCAACTAGCCTTTCAGAAGCTCTTTGTTTAACAAAAACAAAACAATATAAATGTAGAAAATGCTATATATAGTCTGCAAAAGAAAATGTGAATATTTTACTACACTTTATATTATTTCTTAAACATAAGTAGGAAGATAAAAAAAAAAAATCCTCACAAAATGTCGCTCTGCAGCAATTCGACTTTTAAAATTCCTAACTACTTCTTATCATTATTATTATTTATTATTGTGATATAAGAGTTGTCTTTTTTAGGTATTTTTAGTTATCCAAGTCGTTATAACATAGTTATAAGGACTTTATTTATATAACTTTAACAAGGCCTTATAACTAACAGAAAAATCAATAACCATAAATAAATTAACAAAATTTACTGAAAGTTTATTTTAAATTTTTATTTACTGATTATAAATATATTAAATTATAAATATTATAAATATGTGTTTATTATCTTGTTAAGATGCTGATGTTGTTTATGGCACTGTAGTGGTAGGATAAAAGTGCGTATAATTTACTTAAAATTTGTGTCACTACAATGTTTACTGGTGTCACTACATTGTTCAACTATAAGCTATTGAGTTACTCCATCCAAAAAAATTTTACATTACATTTTTATTCATATTTTATTACTTGTAAATATTATATTTATCAACTTAAAATGAAAATTAACGGTAAGTAAATACTTAAAAAAAAAAAAAAAAAAAAAAAAAAAAACTTAGAAATTTTTTTCTTTTGTAAAAACTCTAGAATAAATGTAATTATAGTTTATACTTATATATGCACCTCCCTTGTTTTATATTTGCGTCAACTTGCCACAAAAGATCAACTTCATAACCACAGGTATAAAAAGGAAGGGGGTTTTGATACTTTGTATCAAATATATTTATTGTATCAAATATATTTATTTGATACAATAATGGCATTTAAGCTAATAAATAATTATTATAACACCCTAACTGCTTTTTCTTTGAAATATAAATAAAAGCAGAAAATGAATAAATGGTTTGAGTTTTATAATTACGCATATTTAATGCGTATCCAAAATTATGAAAAAAGACAAAACATAAATATAAAAAGTTTGCAGATATTCTATTAAGAATGCTACTTAAAGAAGTTGATATTCGATCTCTTTACACGAAAAAAACATACGTATTCACAGAAACGCGTAATTAATTCGGCAAAAGACACTGATAAACTACGAATAAAGTGTGCGGACATTATATTAATATAACTGATTAGGTTGTCTTAGTTGGAAAAAAGACAAAGAAAAAGTTACTAAAAAAAAATTTTTTTGTTCAGGACAAATTTTTTTGCATTGCATATTGCTATTAAAATAAATAATAACAAATAAATAAAAATTATTAATTAAAAAATTCTTTAAACAAAGCTTACGGCCATTTATATAAAATATAAATATTGTTTTAATATATTAATATATATTTTTATATATTAAAACAATCTCTGAAAAAGTTTTGTTTATTTGAAAAAAAGAATTTACAAACAAAAAAATTATTGAAACTTCTCTCATTTGGATGTTCCAACCTAAGAAGCAGGCTAATACGCTCAAGACCATTCATAAGAGCATTGAAAGAACTTTATGTCAAAATTTTTGAATTATCTTTAGAAAACCAGGACAATATATAATGTAATATCAAAACTTATTACATTATCAAATATCTTAAATTACCATTCCATATTAAATAAAGTCCAGAAATTCATTGAAAATCCACGAACCCTTTAAAACTCACTAAACTTTATGGAATTAATACTACTATATATGGAATTAATACTACAATATATAGAATTAATAGTACTATATATGGAATTAATACTCCTATATATATAAAGCTACTCATTTTTGGAGCATGTTAGGTAATCCACTTATGAGTGAAACAAATTTGAACATATTTAAAGTGGGTATTTAAAAAAATCCACAGATATATATGTAAACTGAGTAGAAAACAACTATTTATTTAATTGATCTTATTTTGTCTGTATAACAAATTTGTATTTCATTTTAAAGATTATTTCATAACTAAGCCAAATTTTGTTTTCTTGGACAATTGTGTAAAAAAAAGTGATTGTTATTAAACTTTACATATGCATTACCATTAAATAATAAAACCAAGACATAGGTCAAAATTATATTTATAGTAGTTTTAGTAATAAAAAGAAAGGAAAGACTTATTCCACAACAAACCTACAGAAATAAGCATCATGACGCTTAAGATTATTCTTCTTCTTCTATCTAGAATTATTAAATAATTATTAAGAATTATTAGTGCTTACTCTCTTTCACTTTATACTAAATTAAAATATATGATACAGCTGTGGCCTAAAATAAAGGAATCTATCTAAACACATCACATCTGGAAAACCCAATGTATATCAGCTTTAATTGAACACCTTGGCAATTAAAGAAATATTTTTATAAATTATACCTCTTGGATTTTAGATGCAAGTACAGCTTCCAGTGATTGTACAAGGGAATCAAGGTAGGGTTCAAGGATTTTTGGAGGGCATTCCTCACAAAAGTTAACCATAGCAGCAGCTGCATGTGCCTGTACTCTCGGATGGGAAGTATCACTTGTCATGAGATTAATCAGACCTGAAAAACAACATGTTTTAAAAGATTATGAACAAAAATCCCTAAAATCTATTCATTTAAAAAATAACAAAAAGATTTCAAAATAAAATCAAGTCATAGGCTTTCACAAAAAATTGAGAAACAACGAAGGGTTTTTTTACATAAAAAAATTTTTAAGATTTTTTTTTTTTAAATGGACATTTTTGAAAAAAAATTAACAGGGAATAACTACTATATAAGTATATACCAATAAAACACGGTGATCAGCAGTATTATTGTATAAAATTTGAACTAAGTAGGAATTATGTTAAAGAAAAATGCTAAAACATTCTTGTGAATACCTGGCATAACTTTAGCATGGAATTTCTTTTGAAAAACTATAACGAAATCTGTAGCTAATTGTCCAAGAGCATTGCACGATGCATGTCTTACACGTGGATGAGCGTCTTGCAGAAATGGCATGATAGAATCGACAACACTCACAAGTAATGGCTCCATCTGTTTCACACAACCTTCAGCTATAGCAGATATAGCCATCAATGCAGCATGTCGATATTTCCAGTCGGCTAAAAAAAAGAATTTAAAGTGTACTTAAAAACCTATTAGTGCATTTTATAACTGTTAGCCAAGTATGAGTTGTAGACTATGATCTGTTAGTAAATTTTCTTTCATGTGTTATGGACAACTAGAAATATACAAAAACTCAATATGAAATTTTTTTCAGAAGCATTGAAAATATGACGGAAAATCTACTTCCAACAGTAGAAAAGAGTTTATACATTATACTTAGTCTTTGGACTAAGTACTTCTTCTTAAGGCTTTTGTTTGAATGAAGGTGGTTCTCTTATATTTATATTACTCTTTCAAAACAGTAGAATGGGTATTTAGGAGGCTTAAGAAAGGTTAAGAAACTGAAACAATGGTTTTGTTAACAGATTTAATAGGAAATATTTACAAAAAAAAAAAAAAAAATTAAAAAGGTTATCTTTACCCTCTGCCCAATATTTGCAACATAACGACTTACCATGTTGTAACATTCCAGGAAGCAATGCAATAATATGTGGTAAAACTGTTTTCCCTCCTATTCCACAAGCAAACCTGTCTAAACTGCTCTCTCCAATAACTGAATTGCTGAAAAAAAAAATTGACAAATTATCAAAAAGAAATACTAATGTTGTCATTTTCTATACCAAAAATTTTCTTCTGTTTTTTTTTTTGAAAATTGATAGAAATCGTTTTGCTTGATCTAGTACATTTATTTCAAAAATGCGTAACCTTTTTATCCAGTTAAGAAATGATTACTTGAATAGCTTGAATAAAAAAGAAAATACAGACATTGTAGTGAACTTATACACTTTTTCAATAATTTTTTTTTGAAAACGACAAAAAATAATTTTGAAATATTTTTGTCTATTTCTATGAACGAATTAATAAAAATGAAGTCATTGCTTTTATGTATACCACATAATCAATTTTCAAGAAAAACTCCAGTTTGAAGCTAATGAATATACTAGTAAAAAACAAACATCACCTGAACAACACCAAAACGCTAAGAAGAAACAACATATAAGAAAATAACAATAACACTAATAATATAAGTTATTTTTTATAAAATATTTTAAAACATTGTTTGAAAGTGAACATCACACTATAAAACATTTGAATTTTGTTTGCTTGTTGTTCATCTTACAGTTATGAGTTCGACTCCCACCTCTGGCGGAAATTTATTTCCATGTTATCTCTGAGTTTCTGAGCAAAACTCATTGCG
>JAUZNK010002481.1:0-11438 GCA_035046665.1 Euphysa ruthae
ATTGTATTTAGACTTTATAGTTGTAAAAATTTTGATTTAGATGTTTTTTGATATATTTATTATATATATTTAATTTACTCTTATGAGATCAAGTTGTTTTTTAGACGATTCCCTGTAAAAATCTATTTAATTTCTATGGTGATCTGCAAACATTTTTTACCCAAAAATTTCATTATTTATTTATTTTTGTTTTAGCATCGACAGCTATTCATGTAAAATGACTGGAAACGATAAGAAGCTATACAAAGAGCTAAATACAGATGGTCATAGTCCTAAGGACTTAGAAGCATTGTCACCATCAGAATCTCAAATGGTTTTACACGGTCTTTCACCAAATTCAATGTTTACGCCGAGAAGTAGGTTATCAAGCACTGAAGATGACTCCTCTCAGCTTGTTTTTGTGATGAGCAGAAAAATGCTTTTCACTTTAATATCAACATTAAACACTGCTTTCCCTGATTACGAATTCAGTCATGTAAAATCTGAAGAATTTAGTCGTGAGCCTAGTTTATCTTGGGTGATTAACAATGTTAATAGTCTTCTTTCTACGGCATTGGCTGAAGAATTTGCTGCTATAAGTACAGGAATGTGGAAAGCAATTGATGAAGAAATCTCATTACAAGACTGTCAAATATACAGGTGATCTCTTTTTAAAGTCAGAATACCTCATGATACCATCATGTTATTTTCCAATATTTCACAAGGTATTCTGAGTAGTTGGTTTCAGATGGAGGAGATTATAGTATAATAATTGTTCTGTTATAATGTTTTTCCTGCCTTTGATCTCCCCTTAATTACTAAGGAACTTTTCTATAGTTATCTAGTTCTGCAAAATGATTTATTATTAGCTTAATTTTTTTGTTGTGAAATACTTATATGATGTTGTTTTATTATGAATATATGTTATAATTTTAATATAATGTTATTTCTGTTTTTTTTCCTGTGCTATTATATTATAAATATAATGGACTTTATTGCGTTTTCCGAAACAAAAAAAAGCAAATCAGCTTTTTAAAAATTTTTTTGGTTTTTCAACTCCCATCTTCAGGCAATTTACAAGGAATTAAAAATGTTTTTATAGTTTGTAAGAGGTTAAAAATTCCTGAAGAGGCATAAATGTAGTGATAAAAATGAATTAAATAGTGAAATTAGGATACAGTGGACTGATAGGTATATCTGTAGGAATATTGAAATTATTTTAGAATGGGTTGGTTCTTCTTTAGTTTACGAACAGGTTTGGATAGGCTTATTTACTTTGTATTGTAATTGGTTGATGAACAGTCATGGATAGTTTGCTGATGAGAAGGACAGTTGTGATTTGTTTGTTTTCTCCATCAAGTTTAGATTGATTTGTAATGATTTCCTTGGCACGAGAGAAGAGAGAGTTGACGAAAGATTCTTTGATAATATTTGAATGGTTCGATTTGAAATTTAAGTGTTGATCAGTGTGTGTTGGTTTATGGTAGACAGTGACGGATAGAGAGTTATTCTGATGACCTTTCGCAGATGTGTCGAGGAATGTAATAGAGTTTTTACTTTTGTTTTTAATTGTCATTTGTAAATAAGATCTTCCTTGATAGTCTTACGTATGAATGGCCGTATTTGTCAGTCCGCTATATCCTAAATTCAACATTTCATTTCAACCACTACGTTTTGACTCTTACGAACTATATAAAAATCTCAAAACGTAGTCATAATAAATTATTTAAACTATTGAAATTTCTTTCTCAATACAAATCATAATTATCTTATTTGATTTCACACCTTTTTCACATGTTATCATGGGTTGGATGGATGAGATATATTAATGGCCATCTTCCAAACTGATCTAGAATATGATAGGTCTAAAATATTACCGATGTAACATAAATCTACCTCAGCAAAACACGAAATTGCCTCGTTAATGCTCTGAAAATTAAAACATTAAAAAAACGACCTTTTGCGAAATGAGTATCACAAAACAACGTTACATTTTTAAAATTATGCATGAAGATCGAAGAAATCATTTTCAAATTTTTTTTTTTTTTTTTTTTTTTTGATATTTGAAAATTTTATTTGTCCATTTTAAATATGTTTTCCTGCTCAGTTCCCAGTGCTTGAAACATGATGGATGATTTTTACTAGGTCAAATTAAAATTTTCTGGAAATCAGTCAATTTTTTTTCTTTGTTATTAATTTTGTATGAAGATACAAGATTATAGATGGCATTTTCGTAAATTTTCTCAAATTCTATTCAGTTGTCTTGGAATTTTTTTGTTGATGTTAGACAACATTATTTCTCATTATTTTTCATCTTTGCTTCAACTGTATCACATAAGAAGTGATAAAATTTGGCCAGAAAATTTGGTATTGATATAAATTTTTCCACTTTTTAAAATAGGTTTTATTTTTTTACTTGTGAAATTGTTTCCTGTAGTTAAATGCTCAAAATTGATTTTTTTTTTACTTGGATCTTACAAAATTATGTTAAGTAATATATTTCCAATCTTTTTTGCAGTTACAACGCAGATATGGAATCAGATCCGTTTGGAGAGGAAGGCAGTCTTTGGTCGTTTAATTATTTTTTTTTTAACAAACAGATGAAACGGATTGTGTTTTTCAAGTGTAACGGCACAAGGTTAGTGAGTTATGTAGGGTTGTGTTTATGTGCACATATTTTATTTACATTTGGTCTCACTGACCGCTGCTTAGAATTTCATAAAATTTTACGTTGTATCTCATTCAAGGTAAACAACTATCACTTTTATATTTTTGAAATTTATTTTTGTTGCATAACAGTTCTTACATTGTGATTCAATAAATGATTTGAGCACAGAATTTGTTAAAAAAAAAGTTTTAAGAAGTTTTTTTATAATTTTAGTGCAAGTTGTTGGTTCATTAGCCACAAAATTTTAACTTTATGATCTACTGAAAAAAAATTTTGTGCAAACCCTTAGAAATACTCTTTTTGGAACAGTAAATCAAAACAAATTCCTTACTGTCACCCTGGATTTTAAAAATTGACATTTTTGTGTTTTCAAATAATTGAGAGCACAATTTTTTTTAAAGAGTATGACAAAATTTTGTGAAGTATATTTTTAACCAAATTGATTTTAACGTGAGTTTTTAAACAGCTGTAATAAATACTAAGAATAAAGTAAAGGAAATTATTAAATTAAGTTTTTGGTCTTTTTGGAACAGTAAATCAAAACAAATTCCTTACTGTCACCCTGGATTTTAAAAATTGACATTTTTGTGTTTTCAAATAATTGAGAGCACAATTTTTTTTAAAGAGTATGACAAAATTTTGTGAAGTATATTTTTAACCAAATTGATTTTAACGTGAGTTTTTAAACAGCTGTAATAAATACTAAGAATAAAGTAAAGGAAATTATTAAATTAAGTAAGGACATATTAGGTAAAGTTAAAGATTAGCTGAAATGTCATAATTTAGTACTTGCTTGTAATACGGTAAAATAATAAATTCAATGATATTAAAATCTGGGTAAACGTCAAAACGATGAAACCCTAACTCTAGATTGTCTTTAAACAAATATTATATAGAAATCAAAGCATTTAATTCATAATGGCTGAAGTTAATTTCTTTAACTATGCTGGTGTGATGTAGTTTTATGGCTACATGTTTTGAATGCATTGTAGAAGTTTTATAATAAATTAGCAATAAATTTAAAAATATGTTTCCTATAGTAATTTTAAAATTTAACCAAACATACCTTAATTGTTAAATATTAAATAACATTATTCTTATAGGTTGAACAGACCTATGAACAACTTTAATCCAACACCATGGTATTGTTTTACCTAGTTCATTAATAATGTAGAATAATCTTTCACAGGCTTTGTCATGATTTAATATATCAAGTGACCAGATAAAATAGAATTAACATAACTCTAACTCGTTGAGCACAAAGAAAGTAAGAAGTTAATAATGTCATGAACGGCCAGTGAAAATGAATTTATTTAATGTTAATTCAGTTTTATTAACACTAAGTTTTAATGTTCTATTTATCGAGTAATCATTGTGGCCACAGTCCTGGAAAATCCTGGAAAAAATTTTTTGTCCTGTAATGTGCTGTTTTTGGATTCCAGGTCATTGGATTTTCAACAAAATCAAAGATGACCTGGAATTTTCTTGGAAATTTTTGGTTCCTAAAAATTTTTTAAATTTAGCAAATTCCCCAGAGCATTGAAAAATAGCTTCAGAAACAAACATTGTCATTATTTTTTTACATTATTTGTCTGAAAGTCCTGAATGTCTAAATTTCAATTCAGACATTCTGGACATATATTTCAAATATCACATAAACATTATCTGTATTTTTTTACATTTAGTCCTCAATATCAATTCATAATGCGCTGAAAAAATAGGAAAATTGTCCTGGAATGTCCTGGAATTTGTATTTTCAAATTCTTTGGTTACCATGAGTAATCAGTTCAAAAACATTTTTTTGATAATATACTTGCAGAAAACAAGTGATGCTATAACCTGTGCGCCTATTTGTATAGAGTATATTTTTCATTGGAATTATTTGTTTCTTAACGTAAAATACTTTAGTGTCCTGAATGAGGTGTATTTTCGTTTTCCTTAATTCTTTAGAAGTCAATTTTGTTATGGTTAAAATAATTCCAGTTTGTATTTTTTTCTAACGAACAGTATCACATAGAATTTTCTTAATGGAAAATCCTGGATATTTTAATTAGTATTTAGTAGGAATCTTACCTGGAATCATTGATGATACCATCGTAAATACATTATAAAATTATGACACACCTGCATCTAAACTTTTTCTTTTTTAATGTATTCTCAAAAAATATGTAAATATTGTCATGCAGTCTTATATTATTGTTACAGTGCTTTAATGCTTGTTTCAAGGTGAATCTTGCACATTAATTATCTGCTTTCAATAATTCAGTGGATTTCGTAGCATTGCTGTTTTGTTTAGTTTAATATCAGACCATTCTGGAGAAGGATTAGATGACAGTTGCAACCTATTCCAGATGGATGAGTATATGGAAGAAACTCAAGTTGCATAATTGGTAAGATAATTTAAATCTTGCGGCTATAAAAAGTTATGTGACCGTATGCTAATCTAAGAATGGTACATTTGTGTTTTTTGCATAAATATTTATTCAGTATGTGATTCATTTTTCATGCTTTAATCCTAGAACTGATGTTTTTATTAGTTTTTGTGTGTGTGCGTAAAAGTGAATTAATTGAAGTGTATTAATCTTGCTGATATTTTAAGCTTTTTAATTATTAAGCATCAAATTTTTTTGTCGGAATTTAGATAGCAATTCTGATTTTTTGTTCAATAATCTCCTTATGAGAAATGATTTCACTAAAGTGGGCATTTGTTTGAAATATAGTTATATTGTTTGAAAAATGGACTACTATAATTTGAGTTATTTTTTTATTTTTAATTTCTGAGGCAAAGCTAGTATTTTGAGAAATTTTTTTAAGAAAAGCGCGTATCGTGTTTTAAATTCCCTATCAGTTAGTCCAATACAATCTTTTTCTGGGAAATTTTGAAACATTAGTAAATTAAGTCCCATCCATCATATAATTTTCTTTTTGCCAACCATTTTCTTACGTGTTTTCAGTTTTTTTAATCAGTTTTTTGTGACGTATATTTCTAACTATGTTTTACTTGCAATTTTAGCTTCATTTAACAGTGTTGCAGTTTAAAATCTTATGTAATATGTGTAAGCCTTTTATGAGCTTGTAAATTAATTTTTTTTTTTCAATATTTGTTAGGATATTATTATCAGCTCTATTACAGGATGCTGTTATAACACATTTTCTTATAAGTTAAGACTCATTAAACTTTGCACAAGTGGCTTTTAGGTCATTAACAAAAGTTTAAACTTGGTGGCATACTTGTGAGATTTACTGGTGAAAAAGCTTTTTTTTCAGTGTTTGCCATTATGAATAATAATATCTTTCATAAAATCCTTTTTATACTTTTTTTTTTTTTTTTTTGCTCATAGAAATTTCTAATTCTCCAGTTTATCAATTATGTTTTTTTTTTAAGCCATAATTTATTTTGCTAGTGTAAGGACATTTCAGACAATCTTTCAAAATTCTAAATGTTAGTACTTGATTTCTGACGGTTTTGCTGCTCCCATGTAAGATAACTTTGAAGCACAATTTACTTTATGTTTTTAAGTTTTACTTTATCTTTAAGATCATATTTCAAAAAGTTAAATTTTGAAAATACTGCTCATCTGAAGTAGTCCAAATATTCTTTTTAGTCTAATAACTCCATGTTAGTAACAATTAATTCTAAAAGAACTTTTATTTCGAAAAATACGATAAAACTAGAGGAAAATAAAAGGATTCTTTTATTTAATGAAAGTAAGCGCCGTGATTCCTTTGTCATTACATAAACTCATACAATGGCTTTATCACACCCTAATAAAATTCACAAAAAACTTTCCAGTCAGGAAGAGTTTCAATGAAATAGCATTTTCTAATGTGTAAAGACAATAAAATTATTATTCTTTGTTTCAAAAAAAGAATCAAGATTAAGATGAAAACATCTGTAAAGGCTTGCTTCTCTCTAGCCACAACACTGTTTTTGTTCAGCCAAAAGGTTCATATTTTGTAGGCAAAATAATAGATTGCTAATATCTTTGACACCACACTGACTGGCTACGTTTTTCTAGAACTGTTAGCTTTTCTGGTGTCGACACCTGCATCTTTGTTATATCTCAGTCATTAACTGAAATGGTCTATTCTCTAACTCATCTCCCTCAACACCACAATCAGGAGCCTTCTCTACTTGATCTATTTTATGTGGAATCCTGATATCTGCAAGGCATTTGTCTCTAGTCAACATGGAAACTCTGACCAGTGGCTAACATTGACATCAACTTTAACATCATTTGTTCCGTTGAGCCATTTATCCTTGGAAAATTGTTTTCCTATCACCATGGAGACTGGGAAAGCTACTCATAGGTGTTCGACTTGAACACATATTTAATGTTGATACAGAGAAGTGTGCTAATCAAATTGCTTCTTCGCTTTTTATTGACATCGATGCCTATATTCTTTCTCGAAAGTATCAAGTGAAACCACATTTGAGTTGATGGTTTTCTCAAGCAATTGATTATACCAAAACCAGGGCCATGAATGTCTGGTCACTCAATATATTGGGATCTTGAGACTTCTGCAGCATCTATATCAGTTTTTTTAATAAGGGTAAGTCTCCATTCTTCAATGGACCTGAGGTTGTTACCTCTGCTAGAAGCAAGGCAGAAATTTTTACTAAGCTGTTAAGCAGTTACTCCACTCTTGATGATTCAGGACTCATAATACCTGACTTTTCACCTAGTTTCACTAAGTTGACTTATCTCAAGATAACAACCAAAATGTTTGAAAATATTATCACTACTCTTGATACTAAAGCTACTAGCCCCGATGAATTTTCTGTAATTGTGCTACAAAAATGTTTTCCAGAACTTCTCATTCTCTGTAGGTTGTTTATGAAGTATATTGTTTAATCCTGCTTTCCCTCTTGCTGGAAGTCATCATGTCCTGGTATTTAAAAACTGGAGAGCAATCTGATCCTCGTAATTTTCCTATCAGTCTTGTTTTAGTCATAGTTAAGGTCTTCGAGTCACTCAATCTGTTTTCTGATCATCAGTATTGTTTTCGTTCTGGTAGGTCCACTGCTGATGCTCTGACTGTCATCTATAAACATGTCTATCATTCTCTTGATGCTTGTGGTCAATCCAGGTTAATTGCACTTGACATCTCTAAACCATTGGAAAAGGTATTGCTTGCTGTATTTCTCCATAAGATGAAGTCATATTGTATCCTTGGTAAAGCTTTGAATATCATTAAATCTTTTTTGTCAGATAGAGAAATCAAGGTGGTCCTTGATGGTCACTCTTCGAACTGTTACCCTGTAAATTCTGGTGTCCCTTAAAGTTCTGCTCCGGGACAAACTTTTCATTAAATATTTGCCTGATAATAAGCTCTGTAAGCTTGCTGCATATACGGATGATACTACTTTTTACTTCTCCTTAGGGAAAATAAACAATGCTTTCGATAACATTGAAATGGCAATTGATTGGAAAGATGATCTTCGCACTGTTTTTGAATGTGGTGAGAAATCGTTGGTATCAATTAATGCTTCAAAAACAAAGCTTCTTCCAGAAAGTGCTTTAGGGAACCTTTCTTTCCATTTGTGCTGATGAATGTTACTGAATTCTCTGAATCTTTTCAGAGCTGCAAGTTGTATTGCGAACAAATCAATGGAAAAAATATTTAAAATGCATTAAATTGGTACAATAAAATGGTTAACAAGTATTAACTTACAATTATAACCTTTGAAATTAAGGATTTCTATCTTTTAATATCAAAATAATTATTAAAGAATGCGTTAACTTTTGCTGAACATTGCTAAATATTAGCAGCTAAGAACAAAATCTCGTCCTGCACGCCCTTAATTCGTTATTGTTCATATAGGTGGACTTTTTAATGTGACTAAGGATGCATATGTAACTGGGTGCATATGGTGGTGCCGAAGTATGTGAGCGAGTAGATTAAAAAAGTGTTATCCAAGCCCGAGATGTAACTGCCACAACAAACTTATAACAACCACTGTCTAGAATCTAACATAATTTACGAAGCAATATCATCTGAGAAAAGCCTGGAAAACACGAAAACATACCTAGGATGATGGGGAACAACTTTTAAACTGAGATATACATACCATAAAAAGTCGTCCTGTCATTAAAACATGGTAACGATACTAAATTCTCTGATGTATTTTAGAGAACTAATAACAGCAACCACAATCTCGAAAATCCAATGGATAACTGTATGAAAATGCACTCCATTCAATATCACGGAACGCAAATGTAATCTTTGCCTCTCTGGAAATCTAGAAATTTTGAAACTTAGTCAAGAAATTGCCTTAAATAACTTGATAACTTTGTGCCGCCACAAGAAAAAATCCATGCTTCGAAATTATGATACTTAGGGTTGAGTCTGGCTTCATATTTAGCCTCTTCTAAGAACATAATCGTTATTTTAAATTTCACCTAAATAAGTTGATGGATTATGTTTTTCTTTTTTAATATAGATTTCCTCTAACTATTAAAAAAATATATTAATAAATATATTAATATATTAATAAATATATTTGTATTAATAAATATAAATTTTAGTTTTGCAGTAAAATAAATGGTCATATTTATTTTACTGGGGAACCAATTTCTTGCTTGGTTTATTGCTTCTTGGAGTTTAATTTTTTTCTCTTTAAAATAAAATTCAAGGTTGCAATAACTGAGGGATTCAGACAGCGATTCATTCTTTAAAAAATCTAAATGTTTTCTGTTTGAAGGTGAACTTTTCTCTCATATGCAAATTAAATTTTACCGACAAATAACTTAAATTCGAAGACATTTTTTATGAAATAAGAGGTTTAAAAATTTATAAACACTGCGTCCAAATCATTTCCATATCCTGGAATGTTTATTTTTTATTTTGCAGGTTCTTGAAATGTCCAGTTCTGTGGTTTCGCTTGAAGTATCGTAATTCTTGAACTGTTATAATCAGATTGATTACGATTTACGTCTACAAAATGTTTTACACTTCTTTCTTTGATATGTAATATTTTTGGTTAAGTTTTTGGAGTGTAAATTATGCCTAACTCTTGATCTTTATGTAACAGAAGAAATAACATGTGGAGGCTGTGCACCTTTTGTTTTGTAACTAACTTATCAAATCACATGTAAACTTGGCATCACACAAGACTATTTAATAGGAAACGAATCTTCATGCTTTCAGTAGTTTTTAACTATTTAAAGGTTGTAAATCAAAATGTTTGTTTCTTTGTCTTTCACTAGCTTTTTAAAATAAAATTACAAGAGGCAGTAAAATTCATTTGCTAAGTTGAATTCCTACTTTCTATTAAAATGCATATTAATTTATAGATATTTCTGAGTGCAGTCTTTAGTTTGGGTGCAGTCTTTAGTTTGGGGACATTCTTTAGTGTGGGGAAATTGCTTAAAATATAGATCCTGTGTGAATTATTGCAGTTAAACAATTTCCCGTTGGATTAGGATATGTGTTTTAAAAACTTAACAGAAAAAATCTAGTTTGCAATTTTTTAGACAAATATTTCCCATATTTTGTCCAAACTGAAATTTTTCTTGAAAAGTCTAAAATTTTTACGCAAAGATTTTCTTGGTATTTTCCTAATTAGAAATTTCAAATTTTATAGCGAAATATTTGAGCCTTTTCGCGCTTTGTGATTTTTAATGGTGTTGCCAAGCGACTAAAGATTTTTTTCTTTAAAACAAATCTCTTTCACATAACTTATAAATTCACAAATACTTTCAACCCTTGAAAATAGGAATACAGTTTGCTTTTAGCGTGTAAAGAACTCTTGGTCGGTAAAAATCAAAGATTTTTAGGCTTTGAAAAAAAATGCTCTTTTCTATTCATGGTCTAATTTAAAATATCCTGATTCCTCCCTTGTTTATGATTTTTTTAAATATGTAGTAATAATCCAATACTATGATAAAATCGGGGTATGTTTATGTAGGCCTGAAATATGGTTATATTTCTGTTACATATATTTATAGTTTAACTTATAGTGGAACTAGCTATGGCTGGCGTAAGAAGGGCATAAAAAGTATTTGAGTTCACATACGAATAGTAGTGTTATTTTAGCTGTTCTCAGTTTCTGATTAAAAGAAGTGATATCTTAAGACTTTTTTTCTTATTATATGTGAATAAATGGAATTTTGTTATTTTAATCTTATGCTTCGTTATCATCAATTTTCATTGGTTGAAATTTGCCTTTAACACAATTTGTATTGGCATACAAAGATAGATAAAAAAAGAATGAAAATGTAATAATTTTATTACTATTTTTACACCTAGCGGAAATATTTGCTTTCATTTATGCGCTTTCTAATCATAAGTAAAATACCATTTGGGAGGAAAATGTTTGCTCCATTTGTTGTTTTCTTCAATTTTTTGTTTTAAAAAAAAACTAGTGTAAAGATATTTTGCTTATTTATAAATTTTCGTTTGTAAATTGGTCATTTTACTCGGTTATTTAACGAGATTTTATTATAAAGTTAATCTTGCTTGGAAATATATATATATATATATATATATATTAGTTTTTTATGGTTTAACATCGTTATAACTCAATTATCGTGCTTATTAAAGAGTTTTAGTGAAAAATCGTATTTTTTATTTTCTAAGTGGAATGTTCTTCACATTTGGACTAGGATTACACGAATTGAAGTACTTATACGTGGATGTATGTTGTTTATAATAGAGTTCTGTTTTGTCTTTGGCAATAATTGAATATTAATGCTTTCGAACGAAGTAAATCCTAGCATTTTAGGTGATTATAATTAAGCTGCATTGAACAGTCTCATATAACCAAAATTTATATATATACAAATAT
>JAUZNK010002482.1:0-11438 GCA_035046665.1 Euphysa ruthae
ATTTGAGCTAGCGTTGCATTACGCAATGAGTTTTGCTCAGAAACTCAGAGATAACATGGAAATAAATTTCCGTCAGATGTGGGAGTCGAACTCGTAACCTTTTGTTCCGGAGTCAAACGTCCTACCACTGTGCCAACTCCGCTTAAATGGATGTTCTTCTAAGGTTATACGTTATGCATTTCAAAGAGAAGATATCTTGAATTAGTTTTGGACTCATATGATTATGTTATTGATTTATAAATTTCAGTCATCACAACTGTAAATGTCTTGTGTGCACACTAAAATTTTTATCAATGATAAACAATCCATCAAGATCTAAAGCAAAGTTATTGTAGATTGTTCGTAGCACTCCTTATGAACTCTGTCTATAAGATGCTTTTCCTTTTTGAAACATAGCATCCATATCAGAGGACAATAAAAAAAGTATGATAGAACATGGGCATAAACTTGCAACCTTGTTTGAGATACTGATAAAAAGTTTCTCAGACAATTTTTGGTTGGCATTTTTTACAGATACTAATAATATGATTATGAAATGACAGTTTGTTATTAATTTCAGGTCTTTAGGTTTTTTTCCTAGAAACATCAGCTGGAATTTTGAAGGGTTAGCTACAAGGGATTGTATTTTGAAGGTAGAAAGTGAGCCAAACTAAAACACATTGTTACAGAGTTTTTGATAAATAAATAGGAATTGACCTTTCTTTTTGTCAAATTTATCTCAAAATCCATCTTAGAATTAGCTCATGTCTAGAAGACTAATTTGTTTTGGCAGTGGTAGAAACTAACTAAAGGCTAGATTTATTTAGATTTTATTAGGCCTATTGTTCAAATACAAAACAAACTGTCTGCAGTTACGGGAGTTTTTGCGAAATTTCTTAAACAAAAGCAAAAACAAACTTTAAGAATTTAAAAACATTATTTAGCAATGAAAATATAGGTAAACATGCAGTTTAACATTGGAAATTAAAATAAAAAAAAAATTGATTAAATCCAAATTATATGTAAACAACATAATAAGCGGTAATACAAACCAAAATATTACCAAAGACGTTATTTTTCAAATTAATTTGGGACAGTTTATTTGATGTGCCATGAATCTTCCTCTTGACTCTCATTCAAAGATTTTCAACATGTGTGTGGATATCAGGGTTATTTGCATCAACAAAATGCTTTTGGTGGTAGATGACTTCAATAGAGTAAATGCCACCTGCCATTTGATCCAATTTGTGATAAGAACGCCAGTCATCTGACTTAATGTAGGACCCAAACACAATGTATTGACGAATGTGTTGATGAAGAGTTGCTGTGGTCATCCTCGGTTACCATGAAGCATTTTCCAGTGGTATGCTTTATGCCACCAAATATCCATTGACCTTCATGTCATTGGTCTTGGTAGTATTTTTGATGAAAGTATTTGGTTTCGTCTATTTCAATTTTGATCTGCTGTGCATTTTCATGAAAGCCACCAATAGTTTGCGGATTATCTTCTAAATACTGCTCACAAAGTTTCTCTAATAAAATTACATCAGTCAGTCAAAGCGTGACATTTCAGGGTTCGAATTAGCAATTCGCTGTTAGTGTGTGGTGTAATATATACATCTATATGGGAATTAAATAACGTTCAGTTTCATGTAAGAGCTATTGAATAGTTTTTGTGGTTTGATGATTTTATTGTTCGAAAATTATTTTTTTCAAATAATCTTTTTCGGAGATTATTTTATTATATATAGATTTTTACACACAATACTCCTATTAATAATCAAACTTTTTTTTGCTTCATTCTTAACAAGAATTTACCAAAATGTTTAAAATTTATTTTATTAAATTTGTTTTTGTCTTTGTTCGAACTAAAATAGATTATCATTTTGCATAAATACATCAAATATCAATTTCTTTAAATTGTTTTCTTAATCTGCATATTTTTTACATTTAAGTGGCTTATCTAAGATCGTAACCTTGGATACGTAAGTTAAACGGAAACTATAAGTTATTCTTTATGTATAATAAACACTTGTATATCATAGGATAATTTTAATTTTACTAAAATACTTCAAATTTTTGTTAAAATTACAATAATAAAATTTTAACCCTGCTTTGTTATTTTTTCCTTCTATCAGATGCACTCCATTTTCTCTTTGAAATCGAGTTAAAATTGCAATGTGCTTGTGAGGCATACTAGAAATAGTGATCATGGTGTACACCATGCAAGTAGTCTGCGATATCCATCATGAGTCCTTTTGCATGGGGCATGGATTATTATTTTGGCTCTGGTCGCTCCCATCACTTTCTTGGTTTTCAACGTCGACAGTTTATGTGCCTGTCCTTCTAGATGATGATCCACCTGTGGTTCTGTCAACATATTTAGTCTTGCTTCTACTTTGAATCTGAGTTGTTGTTTATTTAAAATTTCGAGAGAATGTTCTCACTTAAAGGTTATCAAATTCTATTCTGTAGTGTGTTCTTTTTATTGTTCTAATTTTTTTCTATATTAGTCACAAATAGCTAGTGGTGTTTAAGCTAGCTTTATGTCAATTTATATGTATTTATACCATAGAAACACAATTTTCAAGTGATTGAAACTAATATATTTAACAAGGAAGCAGGTTTAAGAAAGCATGATTAGTATGTGCTGCGAATGCAAAAAAATTTCAGAAAAGTTGAAAAATGTTTAAAAATTTTTCATATCCTCTGAATGACGAGCCTCATGAAACTCTATTGTAAAATGTAAGCCAATAGGAAGCCAATAAAAGTCAAAGCATTAAATCGTCTTTATCATTTTAAATGGCTGTGTTGGAAATCTAGAGGATTTCTCAAACATCCTAAATCACATAATTTTGACTAAAGAGTTATAAATTATTTGAAATTACGACCAAAAGCTAAATTCTTACTGTTTGTGTTAATATATTTCACTTTTAAAAAGGAAATTCTATTACTACTAATAATATTCTAATTCTAATATTAATATAAAGTTAGCGAAAAATATTTTTTTGTCATCATATTGTATGATATTTCCAAGAGATTTCCAGATAGATATGTCAAAATATCTGATGAAATGTCATGAAACGTTTTGCTCATCAGATTTAAAGTTTTTCTTCTTCAAACTATTCAAACAATTTTCTGAAATGAATTCTGTTATATTGTGTACACCAATCTATATTCTTTGTAAAGTATGTAATGAATATAGTTATAGCGTATATGTGCCTAATAACGTGATAAATTTGAATTTCTGCAAATGTTTTAATGAGATTGCCACAAACTAGAATCAAAATTGGTCATTTGATTACTCAACTTAATATGTGTCATATCCAATCAAGTTAAATTTGCTGGGCTACTCTACGCTAAAGAATTTGAAAGATTAGATTGGCAACGTAATGTTCTTAGTTTTGTGAAATTGGGCCTAAATAAAACAGTGAAATATACATGTTGAATAATAATAAACTTTAAAATCTAACTTTTGTAAAATGTTTTTAAATAATCACATTGCACTTTCACTGCAAACTTTTATTTTTAGTTTTAATGTCATTGAATAATTTGCTCTCGTCTGCATTTGAAATTTTATTGTAGTTCTATTGTTTATCATTCCATCGCATATACTTATATTTAAAATTACTGCTCATTTCTCAGAAATATGATTTGTTTACATAGAAGTGGGTTTCAAACGCAAGGTGAAAATCAAAGTGTTACGAAATATTATTTTTTTATGGGTTTTAAACAAGCAAAATATACATGTAACATCAAAGTGATGGAAAAAAACAAGCATATTTTGTTTTCAGTTTGGGCTTAGTTTTCCATTGCTATATTAAATTAAATACAATTACTAAGCAGCTATAACTTCTTTATATCGCCAACTGATACTTAAAGTTGTGATAAGAGCTGGTTGATATTTTTGCTTAATATTATGAGTATGCGGTTAGCCTTTCAACTAATGTTTTAATTATCTGAAAAATACGTGTTATATAATATTTAGTTTGTCGAAATGAGCATTTGGTGAAGAAGTATTGATATGTAAGACTGATATAGAAGCATTGTAAGAAAAATTTGAAGAACACAATGTTTAAATATTTACAGTTTTTTATTGGATTTATAGGGTTAGAAGATTGATCTCTTAAAGATTGAGAAATAAAACAGTCATTAAGTTTGTTATTTTCAGGTGGTGGGAAAAGGTTGAGGTCAGAAGGAATATCATTTAAATCTAGAATTTTGAAAGCAAAAACTAGTTCATTATTGGTTATACCACTATACCAAGTAGATCAGTTTTTTAGTATTTGGTAATCAATATTATTGAGATTATTACAAGCTACAATTTTTGTAATATAGAAAATGATGTCAAGGTTTATTGTCTTAAAGCATTGAATTTCATATGAAATTCTTATATGAAATACAATACAATATAAAATATAATATACAATACAATACAATATAAAATATAAAAAGAATCCAAGTCTTTCAATCATTTACAATCAGAGAACCCTCGTTCTCTGATTGTAAATCCAGGCCAAACTTTACAAGCTCGTTAATTATTTTAGGTTGTTGTTTTGAAAGTAGCAACATATTTTAATAATAATTTTAAAATAAATACAAACCACAAGGTAAATAAATTGCAATTATTCTAATATTACGTCCGTTCTCATTGAT
Organism: Euphysa ruthae; assembly: GCA_035046665.1. Classification (NCBI taxonomy): domain Eukaryota; kingdom Metazoa; phylum Cnidaria; class Hydrozoa; order Anthoathecata; family Corymorphidae; genus Euphysa; species Euphysa ruthae. Next base: position 4,636 of record JAUZNK010002482.1, read on the forward strand.
ATAAGATAACAAATTTCAGCAAAATTCTGTTTCTTGTATGATTTCATATTTTTCGAAAATTTATCAGATTGAATACAAAATATATATTTAGAGCATTTGCTTAATATGGCTATTTGCCAAAAACATTTGTTTTTTTAGCAAAAAGCCTGTAGCAATAGCTACTTTTTGAGAAGTTTTAAAAATTTAAGTCTGAAATGAATTTTTAAGATGTTTATATGAAGTTGATTGACATAATTTTTCTGGTATTTTATATGAAGGTAAGTGATCGTTAAAAATTCTAATTTTAGTTTTTTAAAAAAAAATTTTTTTTCTTAGCCACAAGTTTATTAATTTCTCAAAATACATTATATGAAAGTATACATATTTTCGGGATAAATTAAGTTAAAATGTCATCAGACATTAAAATTTATTTATCATTTACATTCCAGTTTTTCTTTATTGCCTGTTTATTAAGCTAGGTTGCAGCCCTTAACTAAAGCGTATTTAACCCTTCAAATAAGTAAGTGATTTTTCTATTATGGTATTGTAGAGATCCCAAAGGAAACAGATATTTTTCTATTTAAAAATACTCCAAGAATTTTAGTGATAAAGATTTTCTGTCATAAGTCTCCTAGAATGAACAGATTTTTGGTGATTGCATTATTAATTTATCTGTGTTAAATTGAAACCTGAATTTTGATTCTTGTTTGTTTCAGATGATACATCAACAGAAGTACTTTCTCCTCAAAAGCCATTAAATACTCCAGTAGATTATAGAGACGATTTTGTAAATGATTCTAGGCTGGCTTCATTACAGAAGCAGCTTGCAATTGAAGTTAAAGTGAAAGATGGTGCTGAGAACATGTTAGTTATGTTAAAAATTGCTGGTGAAAAAAGTAAAAAATTACTTGCGGATGCAGAGCAAATGTTAGAAGACTCAAAAATCAAAATAGACGCTATTAAAATGAGTCTCTTACGAGAAAAACAGCAACTAGCCTCAGACACTAAGCAAAAAGAGGCTGAAAATAACGTACCTCGAATACATGGCAAAGATTTGGAACAACGTGTGGACGATATTAGGCATCATATAGATATTGAAACAAGGATAGCAGAAGGTGCAAGAAATTTGTTGAAACATTTTTTAATTGCACAAGAAAAAAAAGGAATTCATGAGGTATTTTGTTAATATGATTTTACTCTCAGAAAGCTTTATTAATTAATAGGCATTTACCCAATCAGAAAAGAACCAAATTTTTAGGAGCTTAGTCAATTAAAGGGGACAAACATTTTTAGTGGTTGGGATTTTTATTTATTTGATTATAAGGAAAAAAATGTTTTTGGGTGGAGCGTGTGTGTCTAGCTTAATAAAACCAGCCTGTAATTCATTACTCCAGCCCTTCAGTTCACAGCATCAACACTTGTTATTTAAAAGCGGTTTTCATAAACTATTGTTGGTGTGACTCCCAATTTTAAAAAGGTATGATTTATTTTTTTGTGTACAGATGTTTCATTGAATTTAACTTTTTCTCAAATTTTTAGTAAAAAAGAAAGAGAAAAAAATGTTGGAATGAATTTGGTAAATAAGTTATGCTTGATTGAGCTTAATTGTGAACAAAATCTATTTTCTGTGAGGGACAGGGCGAAAAATATTCTATGACAGGGGTTTCTTTGGAATGCTCCTCACTAAAGGCCTTGTCATGAATATAAATATCAACATATTGGTTAATCAATACAGGACAAACTTAATTAATTTTGATGTTAAAATTTCTTATGTAACAAATGAATAATCCAAAGAACCAATGTCAATTATAAAAATCAAAATTCCTATTTTTAATATATATTAATGTCCCATCATCTGCTACACTAAGTTTTCCGCAACTCAAGTTTTAGAACTAGATTTTTCATTTAAAAATGTTTTTTTAAAGCCTAATGATAGATCTAACAGCATTCACTTTCAGCTTTCCTAGCTTCTCAATTTCTAGACTTATTCATAAACTTATAAAAAGCTCAGGCCTATGAGTGCACTAGGTAAAATTACAATGCGTAAGCAGCCAGGGTGTTAGCTAGTGCAAATAATGTCTGTTTGATAGACTTCCCAATTCAAAATAAAAATTGATTTCCTAATTACTGTCTGGACAGGATTTTGATGTAATAAAGTAAAGTTATGCCAGTCATGGGCAAGTCCGGTTTTTGTGCGCTTTTATTTTTAAGATGATTTTCAACCAGTGAACAACTTCGAATGAACTGGAGACCATTTTTATTGAATTTTCTGTAAAATTTTGTTTTAGTAAGGTTCCGTAGATTTAGAACTAGTTTGGCTGCTCAGACAGTTTCAAAACTTTGAAAAAAAAAAATGGCTGACAACAAAACGCAATCGCCAACTTCATTTTCATGCAAATTATATGTATAGGAAGGTGAAATAATCTACAGTGATGTATTTATGGCTTTTCAGACGATGACCGAGAAAATAAAAACTTTTTTTTTTCTTCAGATAATCATGTTTGTTCTGCTCCAACTTTTAAAATATCTAAAGACATCCCTCCTGGTTTTGATATTAACAAATGGGTAGATGTGTACTTGAAGATAAAATGCACCCTTTGCCAATATTAAAAGCCTTGTCAGAAATTTTTGTTGAAAAGCCTGATAATTCAAACCGATTCCGATTTGTATTTTTAGAATATGTCATATGTTTATGGCTTTTTGCATATGATTATTATACATATGCCTGGAACAATAGCGAACGTCAATCACCCACATTTATATATGTATATATATGTATATATATATATATATATTTTTTTTTTTTTTGAAAAGTCAATGGAAATAAGCTAAAAAACGCGCTCTCACTGAACTTCTACATTTTAATACAACGTTTATGACCAATAGTGTTAAAAGTGATTTTTCTTTAAATATGGTCGGTCTATCCTTAAAAATAGTTGGCTTATACATTAGAATTGTGTGCATAGTTGTCTATTAATTGTTTAATAGACAATTAATAAATGGGTTAAATATACCGAAACTTAAATTACAGCAATGTGTTTGGTGACAGGACACCCTAAAATAATTGTTATTCTATTTAGATATGAAATCATATAGATTATTGTTTTTGTTTTTTTCTTTGATTTAAAAAACTTGTTTAAAAAATCGGATGCGATACAAAAAATGTAGTTGACTCAACGAAACCATAAGGATTTTTGAAGCAATTAAGTGTGTTTATTTTACTTAAAGGATAACTTTTAGATTGATGAAAAATCAAAACATTTTTTTTCTTCTTTAGTAAAAATTAAAATAAATGTAATTATATCTTTATATATGCCCCTCCCCCTATTTATATATAACCTGGCTGTAGATCAGCCATTTCAGAGCAAAAGTGAAAAAAATGAATTCTCTCTTTATTCTATTTGATCTTAATTTCTGGTATACTAAAAGTTAAATTGACTATTAAAAAAAACTCATCATCTCATTCATACTCACACACTATACAACATTTTAAAAAAAAAATCATAAAAAAGGTCATTTTTGGATTGAATACAAACGAATGTCCGTTATTGAAGTAAACTATTGCTCCAGGTATATCTATTATAATCAAATAAAAAACAGCATCATCAAGTCCTGGCAAGTCTGTAAATTTTTTCAATGGGTAGACATTAAAAAATAATATTTCCAAATATAATATCTCTACTTACCCATTTTTTAATAATAAACTAGAAGGGATGCTAGTTATTTTATAATTATCCTTATTAACTTGAAAAAGGCCATAAAAATCTGACTCATAAAATCGGTTGCCTCCAAAGGGAACGTTTTATGTTATTATCATTTTTCTTTGCACTGGATTTCTTACTTTTATATTGAACAAAGACACTGAAAAAAAAAATTTTAAGTAATTTTAAAAACTGTTCAAATCGTGAAAAAAAGTCAAATTTCTTCACATTATTTTCAAAAAAAGAGTTTCTTCTTACAATGATCTATTAAAAAAATTTTTCTATATTGAACTTTATGTGTATGTGTGTGTTTGTAGGTGGGTGTGTTTGTAGGTGGGTGTGTGTTTATAGATGGGTGGAGGATGAATTATGTCACTCACAAATTTAGATAAATAAATAATCTATTAATTTCCTTCTGTGGGATCAATCACAAACAGTACTCGCATTATGCTAGATCATTGATTAGTTAGCAAATAAGCAAATTTCACGGTGTACAATAAATAAGTTCCTACTGAAATTAAACACTGTCATAAAGATTCATAAATGGGATATTTTTCGTTCAAAATTGCAAATCTTTAATATCGTTTACTTTTTTTATTTTTCTTGGTTGACCTATGTTAACCACTAAAGCGCTCTCACTACGGGCAAAGGGTAGACTGTAATGCTTGTGTAAAAAGCGTCATGGTCTATGATGGCGAGGCTTGGGCAGTTAAAGAAAGTGACCTGAATAGATTAGAGAGAAACGATATGATGATGGTAAGATGGATATCTAAGGTGACATTGAAGGATAGGAAATCCTCTCAGGAGCTTAGTGAAAGATGTGCTCTAGAAAGGGTTAGAGTAGTACTTCAAAAAAGTAGATTAAGGTGTTTTGGCAATGTTGAGAGAATGAATAACGATAACCGCGTTAAGAAATTGAGAGGATTAGACGTAGATGGGAACCGCGGGAAGGGTAGACCATAGATGACTCCAGAACAGGTTGTTAAAAATGACCTTAAACAGAAAGATTTTCGATGTGCATTGGCGCAGGATAGATTTTTATGGAAGAGTGCCATAAATAACCCCGTCTAACCCTTGCTAGTATGGAAAATAGACATTAAACTGTATAAGAAAAAGAAGAAAACCCCTAATTACTGTATTCTGTGATCATGTTGTAATAGGTGGTGATTTAAAAATGACCTTTAACCATAATACTCTAGTCTGTCTTTTCCTTTACGCTTAAACAGGGTGCTTTTAAAAAAAGTTGTTTGAAATGCAGCTTGCTCGTTCTTGAGGTTAGATGCTTTAATAAAGTTTGGTTAATTCGGGGATACAATCAAAACATGAAATTTATATTAATTTTTTATATCACTAGTATTGCTATTATAATAATATAAATATATATCGAATGTAAATCGAATCATGTTATTATTGTATCCATTTTAGAATTATATATAAATATATGCTGCACATGATTTGTGAAATTGACAAATTTTTTTGTGGTATAGTTAAAAAGTTGAAAACCATGATTTTCACACAGCAATATGTTCTACTAAATTAAGATTTATCTAGCAATAAGATATTCTTTGGTTAAACCAATCATGGTTTTCCTGTCATTTTAAAAATAATTTCTTTACTTTGTAGTTCTTTAATTTTTTTGATATTTCGTTCAGTTTTGAAACGGGACTAATTTGCAATTTTAAATTCCAATGGAAAGAATTCGTTTATCTAGGGAAAAACTTTTAACTGACTCTGCATGAAGGTAACATTCTTCTTTTTTCATAAAATAATGTTCAAATAATTTTGATGATGACGGTGATGATGATGGTGGTGATGATGATGACGATGATAATGATGATGATGCATATATTTGTCGGACTTTTATTTTCAAACTTATAATCATGTAGCTAATATTTATATGGCTTATGCAAAATTGGTAAAAAATTTATTTGTTTTTTTCAGATAAGTGGACAGAAATGGTAAAATGATATAAATAATATTCTTTATGTGTAAATATAATTTACTTTTAATGAAAAAATTTAGCTGATTTTGTTAAAACACAATTTAGATAAAAGAAGTGTAATGTCTTTTTTTATTTCGCTTTATCAAAAATAGAACGGGAATAAAAAAATTTATAATGAATTATGCCTCTCTGGAAAACTTATGCTTATTCAGCATTAAATTCACTATCTTGTCTTTAAAAAATGGCCATAGACAAATATATTCTTATAAACCATCAAAATACCAAATTATTATTATTTGATTATGTTTGATATTTTTTAAATAAATTTAAATTAGTTTCCATGAGTTACTTACCAATTCAAGAATTCCAATGACATCAAAGAAAGGAAATAGAAGAATAAAATTGGTTTAGTCAGAAGCTAGTCAAGTCTAACACTAATAGGGCTTCTAGCAACTCTGTTTAATCATTAGATTAACGAATCAAAGTATAATCTTCTGTTAGTGCCAACCTAATTTTACTTGATGCTTTGTGTAATCAGGCCCTGGATTCTAGTAATATCTGTTCTTTTTCTGCATCATTCACCCAGATTTTTTATTGAAAATCCCCTTTGCTGTTACCGTTTGCTGTAACCTTTTTGATGCCATGAAGAAAAACTATTCTTTTTGATGCAATTTCCATATTTGCCAAAAAACATCTAAACAGAAATTTTTATGCCAACATTTAATTTTTTTTTTTTTTGTTTATGAAATTATATTAGTTACCGTAAAGCTGCACAGCTCAATGCATTGTTAAAACTAACTAATAAAAGATCGCTTTTTTTTTCTTTCTTTTTTTTTGATGTTATTTACCAATGTTATATGACTGTTTCTCTTTTTTACAGACAGAAAAGACGTTAGTGGAGGCGACAAATAAACTGGATCTATTACATATGTCTTTGGAACGTAGAATGGCTGAAATAAACCCAGCTGCAGGGAAAGCTGGAATATACAACGAAAACATATTACCTACTCCAAGAAATAGATCTAAGATTGCTGCTCTTACAGGAAAATTAGAGGTAAGTTGTAAGCGTAAAGTTTATTACTTTAATTGAAGGATTATTTGGAAATTTGACATTGCCGCATATTTTTGGTCTGATTGACTTTTCCATAAACTTGCAAAACTGATTTCTAGCAATGTGTATG
>JAUZNK010002483.1:0-11437 GCA_035046665.1 Euphysa ruthae
ATATATCAAAAGTAAAAAAATTTTACACAGTAATATAATTTAATAATTTTGTAATCTCATAAAAATATCATTTCATGAAACAAATTAAATGATTGCTGATTGGTTTAATTAAACAAGTTATATATGATTTGATAATTTGACGAAAAATATCAATTTTATTGATAGTGGTTTTTTTAGATAAATTCAATTTAATATGAAAGTCAATTTAATAAATTCAGTAAATAGTAAATCTGTCCAATCAAATTAATTGAAATTACCAAAAACACTAGTTAAATCGTTCGAATGTTCAACTATGGTATAGTTACCACGTTCTCTCAAACGATATCAAACCAGGCCATTTGATATCCAGAACAAGAAAAGTTTCTTTTCTTGGCAATAGAATTTGGACTTACTATAAAGCATCCTGTGATAGCCACATAAACTTTCATATAGATAGTGTTTTTTTTTTTTATCGAATCCATGTTCTGTTATATCTGTATCGTTTAAAACAATTTTATAAGAAAGCGCATGACATGCTGACTTATCGTTAAAAAATTAGGCAATCGTTCTAGACCTGTTTTTAAGGCGATGACAGGCTTGAATATCTTCAGAATTTGTTAAGGATCCTATTCTAATTAAAATTTTGCATACCTTTTTTCATGGTTTTTGTCTTTGAAAGAACTGTGGTTGCCATGGAGTTCCACCGAATCTTCTAAAATATTGTTGTCCAGCATAATAAATTTTTTCCGGGTCCAAAACACGAGACGCAAGTTCATCATTCACAATGAAATGGTCAGCTTTCCTTTATTTGTCTTTATTTTGAAGTTTGAAAACTACTTTTGATAGATCAGCAGCTTGTGAATTTAACAGCTTTAGTGAATCTGTAATAATATCTTTATCTTTTTGAAGGTTCAGGAAAAGTTGTATGATAGCATCTTTTTTAATTGATCTTTTGTAAAAAATTTTCATCGTTATAAAATAATTAATTATTAAAAAAAAAAAAGCATATAAGCATAAGTTTTATTTCTTCAAAATCAGTTCAAACCAGGGTAAGTTGGGCCCAAGAATGATTTGTTTATTTTTTTCAACAGAACTGTTTGTTTTTTTGTTTTTATTTTTTTTAATGACTTGATTCTCTTTTACAAGAGAAAAGTTTGTGTCATCTTGCTCAATTTTTCATGAAGGGTGGTCATATGTGTAGAATGAGATATTTTAAGCTTTTCTGACATTTCTCGTTAGACCAAAATTGAGTCAAATTGGGTTCAAAAATTGATTTTTCTACTTTTCTGCAGATCTGTGTGTTTCACTTTTCTAAATCCTTGAATTAAGTTTGCTTATTGGGTGTGTACAATACGCAATTAAAAGTTTTACTGAAAATACCTGTTTACCGGAAATCGGGCCAAAGCAAGGTTAATTGGACCTTAAAATTTTTTTCCAATCACCCGGTTGACATTTTTATTTTATGTTTATTTTCTCTCTGTCACTCAAATTTTCTGAATTTTTTTAATTTAAGGCTTCTAATTTAAGTCTAAAATTTTTTGTTAATTTGTTTCGTTTATAGAGGTGTCCAGTGCAGATATATTTATTTGTGTTGCTTTAAAAAAAGCTTTATCCTAATATTCTTCTGTTTTCCGACTCAAGCGGTAAAGATTAGACTCGCACAGTGAATGCAGACTAATTTTTTGCATGAAACAAAGGGTTAGTTAGGAAAAAGATGTGAAAATAATGGATTTATAAAGAAAATTTTTTGTTTTTAAATAGCGTGGGTCCAAAATGGCACTCTTGTTTTTCTGGCTAGAGAAGCTTATTTATCAACAGGAATGGTTAACCTCAAAATAGTTTAGAAAGTATATCACTTCATTTAGTCAAAAGTAAGAAAAATTTTGTAATGAATTTTCTAAAAATAAGTTTAGATTATAACATTCAATACAAATTAGGCATTTTTCAATGGGTTTACAATCAAATATATCTGATATAATGAGGTGAAATGGTTAATGTGTTCAAATTATTTTTTGATAGATTTGAAATTTTTTGCTAAAGGTAATGAAAAGGTAATGTTTAAATCATTACATAACATTTTTTGATTTTAGATTAATGCTGCACACCAAGATTTAATATCTTCCAATTTTAACCTCCAGCACACACTGAAAGAGGTAAATTGATTAAGTTGAGCAAATCTCTATTATAAGAATTTTATAAATATTCTTCATCAATCTTGTTCCAATAAAGTGTGAAAATTAAAAGTTAACTTTGCTTGCTGGCTATTTTTTGGCTAGCCAAGTTTTGTACAGGTTTATATATTTTTTATCCCTTACCAATCAAAATTTGGTGCAAAAAGGGTTTGCATTCTGACTGCTGTTTAGATTATTTCAGGCAAACTAGAGTTTCTCAGCTCAGGCATCTTATAAGAAAGGAGGTAATTTTCCTTCTTGTTCTATTATAAAAATAAGAAACTAACATGAAAAATAGCAGAATTTGGTTTTTGTTTGTGTGTTGGAAATGGTTTGTAGGAAAATAGTTTTCTAGAGAACGAGTGACAATTCCTTTTTTCAAGTCACTGCCTAACTAACAAATTTCTAAACTTTTCTGTTGTAAGAAACAACTGTTCACATCAAACTGGTTGTCAAAACTGAAGTAGGCAGGTTTTGTAGTTTATATCCGGTAATAGCGGTGTGAAGAAATATTTTCAGAGAATGATTTTACACAATTTTCAAATTTATCTGAAATTAAAAATATTTCTTGCAGTGTTTATTGCATATGACTTTTTGCCGTTTTCTTAGTTTATTGAGGTAGCTCTGTAACTTCATGTCTATTTTTCTGCTTTATCGTTTAACCATTTTCTTCTTGCATGAAGTCATTAAATCATATAAGATTAAAATAAACGTTTTTACTTAGTACTGGTGCCAACTAAACCCAAATATGCGTTATTTTTGAAAAAACTCTTATTAATTGTCACCCATATCTGTCTGGTTACTTTTCTCCAAAATAAGTCATAAAGTTTTGCATGAAATTATAACAGAAGAATACTTACACTTCACAACTTAATCTAAAAAAATCGATTATATTTTTTAGTATAAAGAAATCTACAATGAAGAATATTTAAAGCAGCTTAATAGCTTGTTTAAAGAGGTATGTTAGGTTATTTTAAGCCTTTAATATGTAACATGTGTGGTAGGTTTATCCCTCAATTTGTCACATGTTTGGTAAATCTCTAGCTTGCTTGATCTAGTAAAATTTATTGAGATTTTATAAGAAAATCAAAAATATCCTTTGTTACATTTTAATCCATACTTAAGTTATGAATGCTTTGTGTCGTGATTAGGCTGTCAGAAAATAAAAAAAGAATTGATAAAAATTTTTCAAATGGTTTGTAATGATTTATATTGGTGGATTTTCTTGGTTTTTTTATTTTTTATTTATTTGTTTTTTATTGTTTGGCTAGAGAGTGTGCTTAATTGTGGCCATTCTTTATTTTTGTTTAATGAAATATAAATAAATTTTTTTTCCTTAAACAAAAACAATTTGAGGGCATAAGGTTTGATAAAAAGTGCTGTTTTATCTGAATATTATATTATTTTATCTGAATTTTATTTGAATTATTTTAAAATAGCGTTGTTTTCCTAAAAATTAAAGCAAATACTATATAATAAATACGTTTCCTATCATAAAAAATATAGTAGGGATTTAAAGGGGGTGAAAAGTAGAAAAATTGCATATTTTTAGCAATAAATCAACCATTTGTCTGAAACCCTGATTTTTCTTTATTTGAAGTCATGTTTCTCAAACTTTATTTCTGACAATTCAAAGATAAAAGATATATTATGTACAATATTTTGTGTTAATTACATTATATTGTTATATAATTATATCAATTTTATGACCTATAACATGAAAAAGCTGCTGCATGGAACAAAACATAAGTTGAAATATAAGACATTATTCCATTTTAGAATAAATATTATATTTATAGTGATAATAAATCCTAGAAATTAATATTTTTCTGTAATCTCTATTGTAACATAATCTGACTATATAAGAATAGTAATACCAGATATGAAAAAGAAAAGAATAGACATTAATGATCAGATTGCTCTTTATCCAGTGATGAGTCCATTTTTTGTAGTTTTATTTTAGGCTAAATTGTTTTAAAAATTTTGTTTTAGTTGATTCTTTAGTTTTTAATCAGTTGTTCTATCTTCAGAATTGAGAAATGCTGTTCATGTACAGAAAAAAATCACTGAAAACGATTAGGTTTTTGTTCCATCAAAAGGTCTATTGATGTTATTAAATCCTAGTACATTCAGGAAAAAAAAAAGATATTTGTCTCATGGACAGCAGGAAAAAAGCAGAAAAATATTTCAACAAATATATTAGGGAAAACGTCTTGGATTAGTTTAAGTAGCATGTACCCTCAGGCATAAACATTCCAGGTTTATGTTCCTTGTCAACTTGGGTAACTAGAACTGAAGGTGACTTGGTTAATTATAACAGTGCAGAAGATATGAGAATAGGAATCAAGCAAAGCTAGATGGCATGAAATTCACGAATGCTAATATAGAGCGGATTTTGTAAGTAACAATTTAATCCACCTTATACAACAATATAAAAGTAGGGAAGTCAAAAACCTATTAAAATGCTTCTATATTCCCGTTTTGTTACAATTATGTAAAGGGAGGAAGATTCGTCACAGTTTTTTCAGTCTATACTGACAGAAAATCCAGCTTCATTTTTCAAGGAAGGTAGTATGTGGAAATTGGGTATGCCTCGCCTTAGGCACTCTTTAACAACTAAGGCACTTCTTTTTTGTGTGTGTGATGTATATCAAGACCACAATAGAAATATTAATAATATATAATATTGTTATTAATTTTTGTGCCTATCCTTGTCATTTGTTTTTTTTTATCTGAATGTTTATCGTTGTTGTTTATTTTTGCCTGTTCAAATTAAGTTTCAACCCTAGTTAACGACAATAACAACAAATAACAAAAAGCTTAATCATAATCATAATCATTCGAACAAGAGAATGTTAAAGTTTTCTTCCAATAGGAAAAACCAAAACAGTCATTTATCCAAAATATTGAATAAAGTTGATCAAATGGTGAAAAAAAATATTGCTTTTTTCCATGGTTGGACAGAGCAGTTGTTTATAGTTAGGTTAAAACATTGGCAACATCAGCTATTTTGGGTTATGGTAAAACATTGATAAAGTAAAAGAAAACATCAAGGGAATTTAAAGAAATTTCTAAAGTGTTCACTAAACCTGAGTGGATCAAGAAGAAAAGATTGAAAATAATGGTGCATGAGCATTTTTGCTTACGTATGGTGGAAAGAAGACTGATAAACTCAACTAAGGTCTTTATCTTGCTTTCGTTTCAATTAGCAAAATAAATAATTTTACCTACGTTCCCATAACTTATCTTTTTTAAAGTTAGTAAAAAATATATACTCGTCACAATAACATAGATTTTTCCTTTTCATAGGTTTTCAACAAATTTACATCTTTCAATGTTTGTAATCAATCGAAATTAGGCTTTTTTAGATTTTTTTTCTGATTTGTTCGCATCATGAGCAGGGCAGGCATACCCAAAAAGGCCCAATAATGATCATTTTTTGACAAAATTTTCGCTCTGAATACTTTTTAGGAAATATTGTTTCCAGTATATAGTAGGTTTCATTGCTTGCTCAGAGTTGCAATTTCTCTAAAAAAATCCAAATGTTCAATTTTATTTTTTAAAATATACATTGCATTTTGTTTTTGCTGTCATTAATAAATCCCACACATTGTTTTTTTTTTTCATTCTCAGTCAATAATCAATCCATAAGAATTGATATGTAAACTTCTTTAATATGTAGACATCAATTTTAAGAAAAGTGCCTTGCTTTTAGAGAAACCTTAACATGTCGTGTTAATCCTGTCACGAAAAAATATATTGACTTCATTATTGTACTGTTCTTGTTACGTTTGAATAGGGTCAGTACCAAAGGTTGATGATGGTGATAATTGGTAATAACAGGGGATAGGTTTTGACAGGGGTTAGTATTTGACGCTGAGTCACCAAATAACTTTTCATTTAAATAATGATATTCTCAAGTGTAGTCCTTGTCATTCTCGTTATGTATCTAGTACGTGACGTCTGCCAAATGAACTTACTGAATTCTATTAAAAAAATAATAATCAGAAACCTGACCTTCACAGTTTGCAGTGTGAAAATGTTGATGAATTTTCTTGTTTTATTTTTCAATAATGTTGACGGGATCATGGAGTTAGTATTATCTCAAAGGAACTGTGTTAGGTTAATCGCATCTCAACTTATCTCCATATAACTCATATAATTACAAAAAATTGGTGCTTATCATCATTATGGCTCTCTTTGAATCCAACTTAAAGTAAAATAGGCTATTATGATATTAAAATTATATCACAGTTTTTTTTTTTTTTTTTTTTTTATGCTAAAGAAAATTTGATTTCTCTAACACCTGACGAGACAAGAAAACAAATGGTTGCCTTTTGTTAACATTTTTTTAGAGCCACTTAGTTTTTTCTGAATTTTTTTTTTCATGAAGATATTTGTTCATAAATGTAAGCAAATAAAAAATCCTTGTTTATACATAAAATTAGAGGACTCTGAATCTTATCTTTTCGGTTTATGATAAATAACAAAACTAGAGTGAGAGCGACTTGGAAGTTTTTTGGGATAGAGGGCTGGGTATAATCCCCACCTCCTCGTACCAAAGTTATAAAAAAGCTGCATGTACAAAATGCATGGCTTATGGTGAGTTTTTGTATTGATATTTTTTTATCTATTTACAAAACTTGATGAAAATTTGTGTTAAAACCCAGGTTTCTCGATAATTCTTTAGAAGTACTTAGGTGTGATTTAAATTTCTCAAACTAAGATCCTATTTTTTATACTTTTTAAGACCACTATAATATATTTCTGTTGAATTTTTAGATGTCTAATGCTATAATTTAGATGAGTAAATGTAGCTGTGACGTGAAGTCATTTATCAGTTTATGTACTTCGAAAATGAATGGTGATGAACCTGATTTTAATGCTTTACTTGGGTTGAAAGGTTGGTTTTGTACAATTTTCAACCTAGCGAATTTACAAACTTAAGACCTATTTTACATTTCTCATGAAAACTTAAACATCTAGGTAAAGGTTAAAAATGCTTTATTGAAAAAAAAAAACAATCTTTGTTAATGCTTAATGATTTCTCTGCATTTTAAGCGTGAAGGGATCCTATAAAGCCATCATCGTTTTTCCTTCTTTCACTCATAACAGCTTTTTCTCAAAAATTTTTGACATTCTTCATTAAGGTTGGTCTTTAGAATTGTAAAAAAGTGAGTTTTAGGCCAAATATGCGCAAATAAGATATGTTTAGGCTTCAAAAACGTTTTTTTTTTTAAGTTAATAGAACAGATGGAGTATGTTTAAACAATTCGACTACATTTTCCTAAAGCTCAGATTCTGAAAAACGTCAAAAAGGTTTGTTCTTAAACTGAAGATTTTTGGTGCTAGGAAATGCTTTTTGATATTATATATGCCAACCATAAAATTTTATGAAAGCTTTGTCTAAAAACAAACTTCGTTTAAAATCTCAATATTATCTCGAGAAAATAACTACCAAATTTGCTGAAATTTTTTGAATTTTGGTAAATGCTATTCTTAATTATATTGGTTTGTCAACCGGATACATCAAGTTTGATTCAAACCTTAGCTTCTCTATGATTCTGAAGGTTCAGTGTTCAAGAGAACGTTTTTATCTGGAGATCCAGTAATAATTGTTCTTTTTAACATGCTTTAGCTAATTTGGGATCCTTTTAGTATTCTAATCTAACTTTTCATTCACCTATAGATTCGACTGAAAAACCTATTGGAACTTCATCTCAACTTCCGTCACCTTCAATGATTGATTTGTTGTTAAAAGATATTTTGGATACAAGTGAAGAAATTAATAATGTCAGGCACTTTCTATCAGAGCAATACGCCCAGCAGATTGGGAATGATATGTGTACTACACAGTAGATCTTTATTTAAGGTATGCTTTCTAATAATAAGGTTCCAAGAACAATAAGGGGGTTGTGCTATTTTTAAAAAAAGAACAAACGATATTTGGCTCATTCATTCAAAGGAATTATGATCAATTAAATTGCTATTTCAAATAAATAACTATTTTAAAGATTATTTGAAATTTATTATTTGTTATTTTTGCATTCGTAGATGGCAAGACTTTTGAAATCATCTTGAGGAATTTCAGATGTTATGAATACTGAATATGAATGTGGATGGAATATGCTAGATTGTATGATTTTAAAATATTTTAGAAGAAAAATTTTTTGTGGTGTAATAATATTAGAAAGCAAATTTTAAATATAACTTTCAAAACTGTGATTATAAATGCTTCTTTTATCCTATTCTTGACTTTCAAATAATTTAAATTAGTAAAATTATTTTTCGTAATTATTGTTGAAAGAAGAAAATTTGTAGAAGCTATGATTTACAACTCAAATTTTTTAGTTTACATTCAACCGGGTCATGAGAACATATTATTTATTATATTATTTCAATCTGATGTATATCAAAAGCTTAGTTTGTTCTTATTAACTTTTTCTAGCGCACTCTTTTCCTTTGTAATGTATAATTTTTTATACAATAGTTTTCGATTCTGGTATTTTTAAAATTTATTTCACATAAATATTTACACAAGAAGAAATGATATTAAATATATTTCTAAAATTTAGTTCTTTTAGTTTAACTTTGTATATTTTTGATTATTACTTTTCAAAAATGGTATTTTTAAAATTTATTACACATAAATATTTACATAAAAGAAATGATATTAAATATATTTCTAAAATTTAGTTCTATTTTATTTTAACTTTTGTATAATTTTAATTGTTAATAAATATGGCTCCTTGAGCCAATTAACGAATTTTTTCCCTCGTTATTCCTCACTCAATTTTATACCATTAATTAACATGGTCTAATATATTCACTCATACTTCTTAGGCCAGTTACTGCTAGGAACCATAAAATAGTTCTTTAAAACTCTTAAAATTTTTCTTTTGTGTTTAATTGATTTTTATAAGGCAATTTCTGAATCGATTTGGATAATTTAAATATAAAGTACCAGTATAAAACCTGTCAGAATTTTTTATATTGGGCTTTTTCCATATTTTAACCCCTTTCTGCTCTTATTTTCTATTTTTATATAAATTTCTTTAAACAGCCTATCCATGATGATAGAATGTTTTTCCCTCAGTAAGTTTTGTTCGTTTAGCTGAAATTTTATATGGTGATAGAATGTTTTTTCTGATAATTTTGGCACATCCGTCTTTTTAGAAATCTATTAGACTGGTCTGAAAAATTTTAAATTTATCTTTATTTTGGATCCAACTGAAAATTTCGTATCATGTTGAAATTTCATTTGATCTTTTGATCTATTACTTTTTTGCTTTGTTTTTAACCTGTTAGAAGTTGGTTTTATAAATTTTATCTCGTTGGTTAGGAATCTTTCCTTCGTGAGTGATAAAGTTGTAAAGTTTATCACTTTGGTTTACATTGGTTTTACCATTTACTTTGAGCATTTCTAAAGCAAATCCTGAAAGGCAAGCAACATAACTTTTCATCCATGTAATTGCCTTTGCAGCCACTTAACTACTAATGAGAGCCACAAGGGCTTAGCATAGGGTGGTCAAATGGCTACAGCATGGACTGATCCCATTGAATATTCCTTCATAGTGTTACTTTGACAAGCTTTTTGATAAGCCAAGTTCAACACACATTTTTCGCCATTTACAACCAGGTTTTCATTTGTATGTAGGAGTAATCATGTTTCTCTATACTTAATCCAAAATTTTAGTATAATAGAAACCTGCTGTCATTTTATTTATTTATTTTTTTTTTTTATGTATTTCTCTTTGCCTTTCTCTTCGCCCATCTGTGACGATTGTAATAATTTAAAAATTTGACCGTTGTTGCCTCCTTTGACTTCCAAAATAATTTATTGTATGAATTGTTTAGCTTTTCAAAAAATTTACCTCTGGGTAAAAAATATACATGAGTGCTTTTGTTTCTGTATATAAAAAAAATTAATGGAAGGTATGTTTGTTAACTTTTTGATATTTTAGTTATTTTTCCACTTTTTTATATTTTTTTATCAAGCCATTGTCAAAGCAATTTACATTCGATAGGCTCACAGGGGTTACGTACTAATGACTAACTCTCATTTAGAAAAACGATATGATATGAATTGAGGATAACCTGTCGTTAATATTTTCTTAACTCAACATTATGGCTGGCGGAGGGAAAGATAACATTCAATCAATTAAACAAGAGGTTCCAAAATTTTTGCAAGAGTTTAAAGCTCGTGCAGGTTTAAAGGAATCACCATCCATTGAAAGCAAATGCAAAGAGCTGATGAAAGATGAGGATAATACAGTGCGCGATGATGAAGCTCCTCTTGTTACGTTGCCAGACAGCCTTACCGAGGAAGAAGCAAGACAATTTCTTAAAAATAAGTTTGGAAATAATGTCAACATTGATTCAAATAAAAAATTTGAGGGTACTGATACGTCATATAATGAGGAAAATGATGGTAAGTTAACATTCAAAAAGCCGTTAAAAAGGAAAGAAGAAAATTCAGATGCAAAGAAAAAAAAGAAGAAAAGTAAAATGGATAAGGTTAAAAATACTAAACTGCTGTCTTTTGGTGATTTTGAGGAAGATGATGAAACTTAGAAATTAATTAGAAAGTTATGTTTTTTACTGTTGTTGGGCAACATAATGTGATTGTAAATCGATAAAAACAACAAACATATGTGCTGTGCAGCATGTTTCTATTGGTTTTTTACTGTTGTTGGGCAACATAATGTGATTTTAAATCGATAAAAACAACAAAGATATGTGCTTTAGTGGTAAATACAATAAGTTAGAAATGTTCATTCATGAAATTTTTTACTTGAGTAATTTTTGTGAGAAAAATTGGCACTTCTTATTTTTCACTAAAAATCTTTAAATTTCCCTTTCTATCAAAAACCTGAATCCTTTTCTGCTTTTAGAGGCTGTCAAAATTGACCTATCACTTCTGTTGGTTTATACTAAATGCATGATTTTCTTTCAAATTGTTTATAGCTTGGAAGAAAGCTTTGCAGTAAATTTTTAATGACAAATAGAAAGGGTGTTAAATTTGTTTTGGTTTAAAAAAAAAAAAAACCACATGTGGCTAATGGGCTTTTTAGGTTTCTTTCACATAACCTATACATAAGACTTAAACTTATGAAGGGAAAGATGGCAAGCGCTAGATTGCAAGATCTAGGCATATTTTAAACTCATGAATGAATGAAATATTTTATAACGTTTAAATTATACCTTTTGAAAAATGAGTGAAAATAATAAGAAATAAGAAATTAAAAAGATTAAAAAATTTAAAACTAAAAAGAAAATTTAAGATA
>JAUZNK010002484.1:0-11437 GCA_035046665.1 Euphysa ruthae
ATACTTTTGTACTATGTTAAAAACACTCAAACGTAATGGTTAGCTACTGTCTAATAATTGCTAATCCAAAATTAAATGAAGTTTTTAAATGATGACTGGTTAGAATATATAAGATATATCAATTGAGTTTTTGAATAACTTGGTATTTATTGCGTCAAGTTTTAAGATATGATGAATACTTAAGGATTGGTATGTATTTATTATTTGGTTTAAGCGGTGCCAGCCATTGAATACTGACTTTTATTTTACTATGATTTACAGAGTTGAAATAAATTCATAAATACCAATTATATTCTATTTTTAATAATTTTCAATTCTTTTGATTTGCATGTTTACATTTCCTTTAAGAGCATGGAAATTCTACAGATTTATGTTTAATTTGATAAGCTTTGCTTCTGATAATTTCTTTTCAGGGCGATAAGGTTTTGGTTATCTGGCTGCGAGATTATTTACCGTAAGCCAAAATGGGAGCTCTTAGTACAGAACCAAACCCGTTGTAACCATCTGAAATATACCAGCTTGAAGCTGCCCTACGTTAAAAAATATACAGTGGAAATATGTTGATATATATATATATTTTTTTAATTTCTTGATATTATGTTTACCCATTATTTTTGAAATATTAAATGTGAGTAAAAATTTTTAGATTTTCTGTTCAAACAACTGAAGATATAGTCTGATTTTACTTAAAAGAAAAATATATTTTCCCTGCCATTTTGTGATTTCTTGAATTTTCATTGATATCACCTAATAATTTATCTTTATTATTGTGACCAATTGCTATCTCGCTATGTTTGTTATAAAAATAATTTCTTTAAGATGCCAGCAGTTATGCTTGTTGTTTTTGGACTTGAGCTTCTTTGATTTCAGAGTAACAACAAATAAAAACCTACTAGGCAAACCAAACGTAAAAGCATGTTGCGCCAAGGAGCTGTGTTGTTGGCTAAAAGACATACAAAACTTCTGCTTAACACAGGACGAGCGGGTATTGTTTATATTTTAATGTGATAATAGTCGAGTCTTCTGGTTGAAGTTCTGACTTCTATTTACTTGATATCTAAATGTTTTATTTTCATATATGAGGGCTGCTGTGGTTATTTTCCTTTTTAAAGAAATTTAGCATAATTTGTTTTTTTTTTTTTTCACACTAAAGGTCAATTGATTTGAACACTATATTTCTAACTTTCTAACTGACAGTTTAAACTGATTTGATAAACTAGCCCTACCTTTACGGAAAACATTTCTATGTAAATTATGTTTTGAAAATTGTCTGAAGATATCAAGGACTTTTGAGCCTTTGAAAACAAGAAACTCAAACCTCAAGTTGAGCTTAAACAAAAAGTATAGGCAGGATATCTATTTTTCTCTTTACATTTCGCAAAATAATCTGAAACAGTCATGTTCTTTTGATTTACATCCTGGATAATTTGTTGAACCACCCATTTTAAATAAATATTCAAATTAAAATTATGCTTTTTTGATTAAGCTTTTTATTGAGATGAGCAGAAAACTTTTTCTTGTATTTTCTTTTATAAGAAATCTGTTTATAAGAAAGCGCCTACAGAGTTCTAAAAACTTTAGAAAATTTTACTGGAACACAGCTGATTTACCAAAAAAATTAACAAACTTTTGGGTAGCTTTAGGTTACATATGTACTGAGAATCACAATCTACCCGCCTCTATACAAAACAACAAAAACGACATGTAGCAAAATAGCTTAAATTAAAATTGAATGATTAATTCAAGTGTTTAAGTAAGCAAATAAGTAAATATGTAATGTTTACCATTAAAAAAATGTTAAATATACAATTAAGAAATATAATATAAATATAATTAAATAATATATATATTAAATATATTATAAATTAAATAATTAATTTTTATGGTCGTTTATTAAAACTAAGCGAAAAGGAGTGACACCGTGGTTGATTCAAAAAACAATTTATTATGAACTTAAAAGAACATAAAAATAAAAATTATTTATTGAGAACTTTACAGAACAAAAAAGAAAAAAAAAAAATAAAACTAAAATAAATTTCTGTTTATTTTTTATTCATATTATCTTGTTTTTACTTGAATTCTCATTGGAACTTTTATTGATTTTATTTAAGTCATTTTTTTTATTTATATCTAACTAATCTGAAGTGTTTTACTCTCAGAAATTTATTTCTGTTTGCACTCATATACTTATCTGCAATGTAAAATTTTTCTCTATCTAATCAACAAGAATGCGTTACTTTCCTCAATGAGAAATACACAAAATTTGCGTGTTTTAATCAAAATAATGCCACTTTAAACTCGTCAAGACGTAACCCAAGTCATCTTTATGATAATTTAACTACTGAAAAAAAACACCTTGTGGAAACACATAACCTTTCTTTGAAATAGTTGTTGAAACTTAGTTTAAAATATTGGAATCTTTTTTTGATAAGGTTATCCTTAGTTTATTATTGTAAACAGCTAATTTTACCGTCTCTTTTTTATTGCGTATTTAGGGACATTGATACTAGACCTGTTTACTCTCTGACTTTTTTGAAACAAACACATCTAAATACCTTTTTTTATGAAATTTCAAAAAATAATATTAACAAGACATAAATATAAAAAATATAAAATTCAAAGACTGTTTCATCGTCATTTCACTATTTTTGACTTTGTTTTTTGTGTTTTGGGCATTCCTGTTTATATTCTCAATGTTCTTTTCCTTGCATTTCTTAAATTTTACTTTAAGTAAGTTAATGCTGTTAGATTCTTGTTTTTAGGTATGTTTCATTTTTTTTACCCTGGTATTGATATTTTTTAACATAGGACATTTCATTTTTTAGTTTTGGTCTGTTAAGTAATCTAATTGATGCTTCCGAAACTTCTCTCAACTTCTCACATAATTTATTCATATTATATCAAAATAATTGGTACATCAAATTACAATTTCAAATATTTCTGAAACTTCTTATGTTAACATTATCTGGTGACATTGGGTCTATTCCTGGACTCATGTAATATAATATAGAAAACCTTTTTCAAGAACAACAGCAATTATGGCTCCCCTTTAGGCAAAAAGGGTTACACTTCATTCGTTTTAATGTAAACACTATACTAACAAAAATTAAATATTTAAGAAGGATTTCAATTATCTCAAAACCATCAATTATTGATTGTGTTCGAATATGAAAATTTTTGATTCGGAAGAAGATCTCAATGATTTTATCATCAAATCGGGCAGTGGCTCAATTTAAAGCTCCTATTTGTGGTACCACAACAATCGATAATTAAGATTTTTTTATTTTTTGCTCTCGAGTGGATTTGAGCCCACAAAATTTTCCATTACATAGGAAAATGTGCTACCGCTAGGCCACACTGTCTTCATTTGGAATTACTAAAAGTAAGCTGGATAGCTCCATACATGGCAGCGAAATTGAAATGAGTGGATACCAAATTTTAAGGGAAGACAGAAATAGATCTGGTGGTTGTGTTGTTTGATACATCAAGGACAATCTTAATTTTAAAGACTTTACACCCACAAATGACATTGAAAACACATTTGTTGATATTTTTCTCCCTCTTACGAAACCTTTTACAGTGGGTATAGTTTATAGGCCACCGAATATCAATAAATCTTTGTGAAATTTTAATCCAGACTTCGGACCAAATTTATGAATATGGAAATGATATATTTATTTTAGGAGATCTAAATAATATTAATCTTTTGGATAATAATAACAGTTACATTCTTGACAACAGAACTGTTACTCAAAATGCGCGTTTAAATAAGTATAGTGAATTTTCATCTACATTTGGTCTTATGCAACTAATTAGGGATCCTACACCATTAATATCAAACACTTCTTCTTTATTAGATCACACTCTGTCAACTGATTCTGAGAAGATCACACAGCATGGACTACTTGAAATTTCTCTTTCTGATCATCAGCCTATTTTCTATACCCACAAAATCACTAGGTTTAGACCTGGTACTAAAAAGTTTAAGTCCAGAAATATGCGAAACTATAGTAAGGACTTACTAATAAACTTAATAAACTTAATGGAAGTATAGGTAAACCTAAAAATCTTTGAAAGATATAGGAGTTACAAATCAAAAAACCCATCTTCACAACCCAATTTTTGTTTAAAACAAGGTAATAAGTTTGTTTTTGATCATCTTCAAATTGCTAATGCTTTTAATTTTTGTTTTAGAAACTTTCAATCAGTCTTTCAAATCTCCTTCCAAAAGCATCAAATATATATAATAGCCAAACAACCCTAAATTTTTCTGGCCAAATGAGCATTTCGAAGGAATTTGAATACTCAAGGGTCACTGTGGATGTAGTTAAAAACATAATTAATGATTTAGAATTATATAAGTCACCAGGGTTTGATGAAATATCATCTATGTTCTTTAAGGACGGATATGCTTCTATTTTGAGACCATTGCAAACTTGCTAAAATTGCTCCGTTATTTAAAAAAGGGAACAAGACAGGCCCATATCGTTATTATTAATTTCATCCAAGATTTTTGAAAAAGTAATTGAAGGTCAAAGTAGAGAATTTGTTTTGAAAAAGAGGACATTATATAAATTTCAATCTGGAATTCACAAGGGTTTTTCGACAGACACATGTTTGTCTTATCTTCATGACAGAATCACAAAAGATTATGAAAAGGGATATCACACTGGAATGATCCTTATAGATCTCCAAAAGGCCTTTGACACCATAGATCTCAATATTTTGCTTGAAAAACTGAAATCCATGCGTTTTTTGGAGAATGTAGTTTTCTGGTTCAAGTCTTATCTCTCAAATAGAAAATTTAGGGTGAAAGTTGATAAAGAACTCTCTGACGAAGTATTAGTGAAATTTGGTGTCCCGCAGGGGTTGATTTTACGACTTCTTGCTATATGTGAACAACATGTTACAAGCACTAGATTGTAATTACTTTTTAGAAGATGAATTTTGCTTGATTTTCCAACATAAGGGTGTAAAAGAAATAGAAAAAATTATGAGCAGAAATTTTTCCAACCTTTGTGAGTGGTTTAACAAACTAAGTGTGGACTTTGGGGAAGAAAAAGCCAAGTCTATCCTCTTTTCATCTAAAATAGAAGCTAAAAAAATCACTTGAATATAACTTATAGAGGCACTTCCATTAAACAACGTACCTCAGTAAAATACCTAAGATGCTTATTAGATCAAACCCTGAGTGGAGAGTAAATGGGTCGCTATGTTTTTTAAAATTAATTCCAAACTTAGATTTTTATATAGAAAACAATGTTTCTTAACACCAGCTTTAATGCGTTGCTCTAGGTTGAATCAGAGCAACCTGACTTTCACTATGCTGATATTTATGCAGTGACGTATACAGGAGTTTTTTGGGGACACCTGTTTATTGAAGGTTGATACATAGAGCATTGCAGATACTCTTCAAAGCAGCTGGCGGTTTGCCCCAGAATTTTGTTTGTTTTGTTCTAAATAGTAACTCTAGAATAGCAAAATCTCTATTTAGGCCATCCTACGTAATACATATATGTTTCCAACCCACCAGCAGGTTGAAAAATTTTTTTTCTTGATTGACCGTTGCGTTTATAATTTTTTGTTTTTAACAATTACTGTTCTTGAAAAAAAAAATATACTATTTTTATTTAAAAATGAAACAATAAATCTCTAAACACCGTATTTTAATTTTTATTAGTTAACTTTCATATCACATAAAATTCTTCTTCTTTTTTTATAGTGCATAATACAGTTTTTCCTTCGCCCAATTCATTTTTAGCTTAAAATAATCTTCCTGTTCTTGGAAAAGTTGTGTATTTCGATAGTTTTATTTTTCGAACGCGTGATGCTCTTCTTCCTTTTAATCACAGATTTTTTTTACTTCATTCTTAACAAGAATTCATCAAAATGCGATGTGTAAAATAAGGCGAGGCCAATTTGAACCTTCGTTCAATATTTTGAATATTCGTTGTTTTACCTCTTTGACCCGGCTCTTTTGCTCTTTTGAGCAAAATTGATAAAAAAATAAAATGATAAAGCTTTGTTTTAAAATTTTATAAAATTGGTTTTAAAGAAGTGTGCTCTTTATTTAAATACTTGTTTTTACATTAAGATCTATAAATAAGAAAACTACAAACCATAAACATGTGAATATAATAAATAAACCTTGCTTCCGTTCCATAAAATATATTTTGTGGGTGGTCATCTTTTAATAAGTTTGAATTTTGATGATCTGCTACCATTACGGTAGATAGTTTTAAAAAAAAGCCATGTCGTATTTGTTATTTTGTTTTTGTGGTCACACGATGAAGTTTATGTAAGCAAAATCAAGGCTGCAAATAAGCGTTGGTCAACGGTCAATGTCTGGTAGGATTAGTGGTTTGTCCGTTTCAAATTGTTTCTTCTCGGACATCGTGTCCGGGAGAAATAAAGACGAGAAAACTAAAAAAATGTATAAACCGTGCAAAAACAAAACCTGCATTTTTAAAAATAAAATTGTTACCACAAAATGAATAAATTTATTTTGTCTACAGTTTACTCTGTTTCTTAGCAACTACGAAATTTTTAACTTAATCATTAATTATTCATGAACTACCAGTCCTGTTAAAACCACAAAAATTTCAATATAATGGCTTTATTCATTTTGATGTATATAATTGACAAGCATGTCACTTAAACTGTAATGTTTAAAATGTTAGTTGGGTTAGCATCTGTAGGATTGTAAATAATAAAATATTTTGTTATAATAGTCTCATTTAGAAAGATTTTTTTGATAGATCAACTTATACTTCTACGCCATAGTGTTTTTTGTTCTTTTGATTTATAAGGCTTTTATATATTTTTAAGATTTTATATTTCAGTTGATCTTTTAAGTAGGTTTTAAACTTACTTAAAAGTGTAATATATTTGTACATATTTGTTTTGTTTTTCATTTTGATATCATTGAATAATTCGCTGTCGTCCGCAGCTTTATTTCAGATTTTATTGTAGTTCTTTTGTTTATTTTTCATCACATATACTTGTATTTAAATTACTGCTCATTTCTCGGAAGACAAATCACTTAAAATCTGTTAGAAAAAAGCAAAACATAAATGTATGAGATTTTTTTAAAATATGTATAGTTGTGCCCATATTGGTACTGAGCGGTATAGAGCCATAAATTGGCTGCCTGTTGATAAGGGTTAATTAGGATGTTGCTGCACATGCATTAAAATTCTGCAGTAGACTAACCTAAAGAATTCCTCTATGCATAAACCATTTAATGCTAGATTAACCTTGAGAATATCTACCATGGGAAAAGTTTGTCTGTCATCAAAAGGTCACTTTATATAGAACAGGCTTTCTAATGAAATGAAATCAATCACAAACTATAACGTTTTTAAACATAAGTTTTTTTCTTTGTGTTTTTACTATGCTTCAGCTGAATCAATCTTTATGTTTTTGTGTGTGATGTATAACGGTACCACAATGGAAATATTTTTGTGACTGACAATTTTTGTGCCTATCCTTGCCACCATTTTTTTTCATCTTAATATTTATTGTTTTTGTTATTGTTTTTGTTTTCTCTTGTCTTGTATTTTTTATAGCTTTGGTATATTTGTTTGTGGCAGAATAAATTGCTTGTTTGCTTGTTTCATTTCCTGTTGTTGAATTTAATGTGACAAACGTACACTTCAGAAAAGAAAAACGGCTGGAATAACGGCTGATTTTTAAATGTTTTTCTAATATATTATTGTGTTTTTCAAAAAGTTCTTAGCACGTTTTACCACAAATTAAAAATAAATTTTTGTTTTTTAACATTTTTGAATTATTTTTATTAGAAGATAAAGTGCTGTGACGGACATACACACAAAATATTAAAAAATGGGAATAAAGTATTTTTGTAGTGTGTGCTGATTTATTGTTTTATATATATTTTGTTTTTTTGAGATATTTATTGTTAATAATACTTGATATTTGCCAATAATCGTTCATATGCATTATATCCATTCTGAAATAATTTTAAATTAAATAATAAAAACAAAGAAAGTTGTGAATTAAAAATTCTTGAATAGAAATTGACCTCGACATCAAGCAATCTGGCTTATCAAGCTTTTTGACAATGCTTGTTTGCATATAAAATATTTCTTGATTTTTCATTTCCAAATGGATGTTATAGATATATATTCATTGGTATAAATTTGCCCAAACTCAAGAAAATAAAATTTTTCCTGGTTTTACATGAGGATTGGTGGGTTTTATTTTGTTATATCTCTGCCTTATAGCACAATGCTTGTATTCTACTGGACAACAAGATAAACTTGAGGTATTTGTTGATGATAAGCCAGTGTTAGTGGATCCAGGAACAACTGTTATGCAAGCTTGCGCTCTGGTTGGAGTTGAAATACCTCGTTTCTGTTACCATGATCGACTTTCTATTGCTGGTAACTGCAGGATGTGCTTAGTAGAAGTAGAGAAATCTCCAAAGGTAAGTCAAGTCGTTTTCGGTTAATTGATCTTACATATATATTAAATTAATTTGAACTGAGCACTTTTATTCTAGCTAACACTATTCCATCTGGGATCTAGTATAATTAAAAAAAGTTGTAATGACTTTCTTTTTCGTTATATTCTGGGTTATTTCTTATAGAAAAATACAATGGGTTTTTTTGGGAGAAAACTTTTGAAAAAACTTAGTTATTTTGCATATTAAATATTTCTTATCTTTTTTTTTTTCTGTAGTTTCTTTGAAAATTGTTGATTACCTTTAGTACTCCTTTTTACCATTTTCTTTTTTTGAAATTCTTTTATATTTCCAATGTGAAAATTATTTTTTCTGATTTCTGATTTCGAAATTTATAGAAATTTACGTTTTTCTATTCATTTCTTGTATTCATTGGTGAATATGCTAGTCTGGCTAGATTTGGTTGCTGTGAAATATTTTCATAATATACAGGAAATGGTTTGCCTCACACACTTTTCTAGAAATAATATCAATTGCATAAGTTTTATTTTTGTAAAAATTGGGCGAATAAATATTTTTTGTATGAAACTGTTAAAAGTTTGTAAAGAAAACCTTTCCAAAAATTCCAGAATATGTCAATTTTTTATTTTTTTAAATCTTTTATAAAAATAAAAAAACTTTATGATTGTCTTTTTTGATTTTTAATTGTTTTTTTATTATTAATTAAAATTTTGCAAATTTAGTAACTTCTCATATTCAAATTTACTTTTTTTACTTTTAATATTTTAATAATTATTATATTTTATAATTATTTAATAATGTATATAATTAAATTACCATTACTAAAGCCGTATATGTGGGCATAAGTAAATTCTTACACTCTTCTTATTTCTATAGACATTTAACAAATCCTAGGGGTTTAGCGATTTTATCTTATTCATCAAAATGGTTAAAAATGCTTACTAGTTGCATTATTTCATGAGAAATCTAAAATGTTGGGTTAAAAAGCAGTTTTTGATGAAATTCTAAAGTTAACACACACACTTCCCTTAAAGAATTTAGAATGCATTAAGCTAAAGATTTTTTACATTTCTGTGTTTTGAAGATAAAATATAATTTTATTATTTTTTAGCCTGTAGCAGCTTGTGCTATGCCTGTAATGAATGGGTGGAGAATCAAAACTGATTCTCCATTAACACGAAAAGCAAGGGAAGGTGTGATGGAGTTTATTTTAATTAATCATCCATTGGATTGTCCTATTTGTGACCAAGGAGGAGAGTGTGATTTACAAGACCAGTCAATGGCTTTTGGTAATGACAAAAGCAGATTTGTTGATGTCAAGTTTGAGGGGAAAGCGTAAGTGTCAACTTTTTAAAGAATGTAAAAAAAAAAAAAATCTAAAAGTTACGTTTTCATTTTCATTCAATGGAACCATTAAGATTTTTTTGTTAGGCGGGTGTGTTTTACAAATTATTAATAATATTAAACTTATTAAAAATAAGATTTCTGTCGGTTGTTTTTTTTTATTCGAATAGGGTGTGTAAATATTTTTTGGTAAAAGTCAAAGGTTAGAGAGACTTTTACTTTTTGAAAGGGATGATCCAATTTATTTAACGTTGTGTAGTCAATTTTATATGGGTGTGGATTGATGATAATCCTTCTAAAAACAGTGCTCAAAATCCTAAAAAATGTGTCCTTAGTCTGGTAAATCCAGTAAGTCTCTACATTTTAAATTTCTTTTTTAGAGCTTTTGAAGATAAAAATATTGGTCCACTTGTAAAAACTATCATGACACGTTGTATTCAGTGCACCAGGTGTATCCGGTAAGTAAAAATTATCATGACAAGATGTATTTGATGCACCAGCTGTATCCATCTGGTAAGTAAAAACTATCATGACACGTATTCAATGCACCAGGTGTATCTGGTAAGCAAAAATAAGCAAAATTTTTAAAAATTATGAGAGCTAAATACTTGAGGGCTTGAATTAAAAGTTCTAAAAAATTATATGATCAGGTTTTGTGATAATTTGTTGCTCCATAGAAAAAATGTTTTTATTGTTCTCGAAGTCCTCATCATTGCTTTTGTAATGTTTTTATTGTTTGGTTAATTTAGTAGAAAGCATGGGTTTAAAAATGATACCAGTGAAATAAGATTTGCGAAGTAAAATTAATTAAAATCAAAATCTTACGAAAGAGCAAAAAATTTTCCTTCGGCACTCAAAATAATATTAATTTTTTTTTTCTGTCATTCTGGAAAAATAACGCTGACCATTAGTTATATTATTATTATATATTATTATATCAATGATATGATTATAATATTATATTTAAATGCTTCTTTGGCTTTACCCGACCTCATTTATGCAGTATAGGTCGATCAGTTGACAAATACTTTTTTGGTGTAATTCAGTCTTTAAAAAAATTCTGTATTTCATCAAAATAAATAAATAAAATTATTACGGTCAGGAAATAAATGAAGGTTTTGTTTTTTATTAAAATATGTATTTTGATTCTGCATGCTTGTTCATGTATTTACATTTGTTTATACGTCCATATATGCAATTTGACTAGAATAATTTAATATAGTGTAATTTATAGTTTCTTGTTCTATAAAGTACTTTGTCCTACCGTACCCCTCGGCATCAGGCCTATCAATGAGATGTACACGATCGCGTACGTAAAAGTGTAGGTTGGAAGATATTTATGGTGTTCTGTTACGCAATGGATTTAATAAGAAAAATATTGGCAGTAACAAAAATTGCTTCCAAAATTGTATATTTTTATGAAAATGAAAAGTAGAAAACAGTTCTTTTTCATAAAAGAACCTGGACTAACTGACTGAAACTAACCTGGACTAACTGACTGAAACTAACATGACCTGACTGAAAACATATCAGATAATGAAGTAAAACTATATGAAACAGATTCTGATTGTAGTAAGTAATCTCTTTTCTTTTTTTTTATTGCAAATCTATATGTATTTTCCTAATTTATTGTATAATTTATTATAT
>JAUZNK010002485.1:0-11437 GCA_035046665.1 Euphysa ruthae
ACACAAACACACACACACACATACATGCATACATGCATACATGCATACATGCATACATGCATATAATCGCCTTTATTTAATTCTCTACTGCATTTTTAATTTATTAGGTACTAAAATGATATGTGTACCAATTAGCCAAATCTTAGTGGGCATATAGCTAGTTATTTACTAATAATAGTGTGATATTTTCTTTTGCATACTTGAGATGAAACCTGCAAATGAAAATGGCTAGGACTTTTTTCAATTTACATTAGTCTTTTCCCATTGAAACAAGATTAATTTTAATCTTTAAGAAGTTTTACAGTAAACACTGATTTTCCTTAAAATTACATAGCTTGGATCCCCCTTGCAATTAAAAGCGTCTGTTTTAAAGTTTAAAATTTGGTGCCTAATCCAATGAGTCATTGTTAATATGTATAGCCTTACAGGCCTTAAGTTCATAAAGTTTTTCACATGTTTTTGTCTAATATCGCTTCTGATGAATTTAATTGGTTGGTAACTCTATTCATTTTACCAATTTTATTTATAGTGGCTGGATGTGATGCAGATGTGCTGGATAGCATACAACAAAATATTACTCTCTACCATATTTGGGTTTCCGATAAGTATGAAGCACTTAAGTCTTCACGCGAAATTATTCGAGCACAAATAAATTGCAACGAGTTCGCAGCGGTATGCTATATAAGTTGTGATATTGTTTATTTATATGCCATTTATTCTGCTTGTTTTCTATATTTATTGTTGGAAAAAATAGAAATAACAATTAATATAGGCATGAAATAAGAAGTATTTAACTTAAATATACACGCACATACCTGTATACACTCCATATATATCATAAAACTTCATACGACAGCAGTAGCATCACAACAATTTATGTTATTTAATTATGTATTTATATATTTGTTTATGTATTTGTCGTATTTTTATTAAGCTATAGGAAAAACGACATTTATTGAATCTTTTTAATTTTTAAATTTCCTTGTTAGGCTAATGGTGTTTGTCATCAACTACTTTTTTTGATTCAAAGTATTCCACCAATATGAAGTGATAATTTTTTGTTATTTAGCGAATTTTGTTTTTTTTTTTGTTGTTGTTGTGGTTTAAAACCAAAGAAAATTTAAACAAAATATTGTACTACTGGAAATATGTCAAGAATTTTGCCAGATTTGATGGACCAACATTATATAATAAAGACATTTCTAAGATTTATCTCTTTATGAAATTAGTCGCAGTGTAAAAAAATCATGCAACCCATAACCCATAACTTAACTAGAACTTTTAACCAGTTTAGAAATAAAATTTCATATATTCTTGCACAGAGCAGCTAACGAAAACTATTTCACACAGAAATGCAATTTTTGAATTTTGCTAAAAAATTTTATTTGAGAAATTAAAGTATGATATTCAAACCCATTTCTTGAAAATAAAACATGTTTTTAGGCCTAAAATTTATAATAATGTGTTATTAAACTAGTCCTATGATAATATTTATCTTAACATTTTACTTAATTTAACCTAACACTTTTCGTTTTGATATGATGATTACTATTTTCAACTCAATATTGTTCTTTTTTATCATCATTATTTCCTTATTTTCTATCAATACTGTTAATCATTATTGTTACTATTGTTAGTATTTTCCCATTTTTTTACATTATTTTTAAATTTTTGTCTTTATTTTTTTTCTTTTTGAAAATGATAACTTTTTTTTTTACTCTTTATTAGCGAAGTTACACTGGATGTAAAAAAAGACTTTTAAGAATTTTTTTATTGCTTATATTTTATAGTATCAAGCTGGTTACTGGGATCTGTATCACAATATTCTTGGACACGTGCTTTCTTCCCGACATGTATTGAAGGATTTAATGAAGAAAGTTGAGCTCATAGAAAATGAAAAACAAAGGTGTGAAGAAACAAATAGAGGTACGCTATATAAAATCAGGGTCTTTAAATGCTTCTTTTTTTTTTTTTTTTTTCTTTTTTTTTTCTTTTTTTTTTCATTGTCGAATAAGATGATTTTTTTTGAAAGTTTTGAGATTCAAAATTCATCTTCTGTTTTACGAGTTGTACTAGCTGCCCTGACATCGTAGGTAAGATTTTCATGATGAAATATACTGTTTAGTTTGAAAGTTTTTGGATTGAGATCTTACAAGTTTCCTCCTGTTGTGTTTAAATATTATGAGATATGCATTCTTTTTGTGATTTAATCTCAAGTGGTGTTAATTCTTGGTATGCATACAGATTCTGATTTAGACTCCTCAGTAGGAATCACGTTAATTAGCCACCGTTCTTTTGTGGTACATATATATTGTTCTGTACTTCAAATATAGAATGAAAGAATCAAGAGTAAAATATTTCTTCGCTTGAGTACTGGGATTAAGAACAAATTAAAATGGTAAATTTCAGTGATAAACATCATTTAAATTAAGGACAACATCTATTATTGTAGTAGACATAGTTATTTCCAAGGTATCCTCTGTGTTAGGCGAGAAATAAACGTATAATTTAAGAAAAATATGTATTGAAAAGATTGTTAGAAGCTATGCATTTTACTCCGAGTTTTAAAATTAGAAGTAGGACATTGAGTATCATCTCCATCTTGCTTAGATTTGGTAGAAAAAGCATCTAGAGGTATATTCATTTAATTTCAGATTTTTAATTTAACTAGAATAAAATTTTCATTAACACTTTACCTTCTACATCTCGTGATTAGACTGATTATATCAGTGCCTGTTCGGAATTTTTTTTTACTCTAGAATTATTAAGTATCCAATTTTTCAATAGACACTGTATGTGTATTTTATTTACATTGGGCTCAAATAAAATTAAAATTATTTGAATATAAAATTTATGTATTTTCCCATTGGCGGTAATATACATCAATAAAATATGTATTTTACAAAATAGATGTTACCATCTGCCTTTTTTTCCCCCTAAATTTTTTTTTCAATATTTTCTTCAATGAATTCTCATTAGATTCCGAATACGCTTATAAGTTCTCCTTAGCTCATCCGGTATATTTTTATACTTTTTGATGCGATCCAACACACCAGAGAGAGAGAATTTGTTTAAAGGGTTTTCTGGTTAAGTTTTATCTAAAAAATATTAGAAACTAAATTACCTTATTTCCTCGAAAATAAGCCGACCATCAAAATTAAACTGAAATACTGTGATATTTTAGTAGACATGTAAAAATAGATTTAAAATAAGTCGAGATGCAGTGAAGCTATTGCATTGCGCACCTGTTTAAACCAGTAGAAAAAAACCTTTGAATCTGGCCTCATTGAAATTATGCAGCATTGAATCTGCAATTCGAAAATCATTTGAAAGTTTATCAATGGATAATAATTTGAAACAGCTACGAAAGCAACGAACTAGAAGAAAAGGAACCTAGCAAATAGCAGTTGAGTTTTACATCTGGATTTCCAAGTTGGCTGAAAAGTTATTTCACTTTATTTGTTATCGTTGATAAGAGAAACGACTCAGTTAACCTTGTTCTGAAGATTCATAGATTTATTCTTTACTTTTAATAAAGAGAACATTTGGGCGTTTGTCGAAACAGCGGTATTGGTTTAATTGTTAACTTGGTGATACTACTATCGAGAAAGTACGGACAAAGTAAGTTTAAATTTTCACGTGACAAGCAGAATATCACAGTAAGATTGTGCTTTGAGCAACAGAAAAGAAAAAGTTTCTATATATAATTTTCAGAGGAAAAGCTAATGCTACAGATGACCAGCAACTGAAGGTGCATAAAGATATTTAAGTCAACTACAGTGATAATGGCTGGTTCAACATTGATTTTTAAAAAGCCACTGGGAAAGATTTCGTGGATCAGGTTAAAATTGGTGGATGAGCAAATCGAATATCCTGAGTCACTTGGAAGTCATGGAGTTAGATCTTATCTGTCAGAGCTAACGCCTTTTTTTCAAGCCAACGTTGAACCTCAAAAAATCGAAATTAAACAAACGTAAATAAATGTCCCGATAAGAAACTTTGCAATACTTGGCTTAAAATTTTTAGAATGACTTGATAAAGTCAAAAGTAAAAGTTGATTTATCTGATGGGTAATTTTTCTTAACTTTTTTTTTTTGGAAGTAATTATTATGAAAAATAAATTTGAGGTAGCATTGTAAATAGTTTTAAATTCTCTTTTAAACGATAAATGAAGAAAAACTTTAAAATTTCTTTAAAAACATCAGCAATTCCTGAGAAATCTTTAGAACTTCACCATTAACAACTAGCTGTTGGGTTGCACACAGCTTTGAACTATTACGTCGTCTCTACGACACGGAAGTTTGAACATTACAAGGATTTTTTTTTTTTTTTTGACTAGGTGTAAGGTAAATGTATTTCAACCTATCCCTTCTTCTTTGTGACATTTGAATATTTTTTTGATACAAACATTTCTAATTTAGACTGGTTTGCGGAAAAAGTGGAAAGCTGGGTGATGTAAATCAGCTACATTGCACACACCATGGTTCATGTAAATGATACTCAGGGTTATTGATGTGAAACATTGATAATTACGTAAACTAGCATAATCATGAAGATTCAACATTCCAGTTTTCTACAATAAGTTTTTTGTGTTTCTATAAATATGTTTATTTACTTTTTTTGCTTTTACTTTAAAATGTTGGAAGATATAAATTTAGGAAGTCAACTCTTCTTCTTCATTCACACTAAATTTTACTGAAATCCGATAACAATGTGAGTAAACGATAAACATCTCAGCGTTAATATGTATATTTTTGGAAATTTCAATGACTAAAAATCTTAATTTAAGACTGAAATCTTTAAAGATTGATCCAATTCTCATTAATTGCAAATCTTTAAATCAATCATGTATTAAAGTCTCTATTAATTATTAATTATTAAATTACTCATCATTATCATAAAGTAACAAAGTTGATAATCCAATGGCTTCCGCTTGTTTTTTTGTTTTGTGCTCCAGTTTAAAACAGGTATTTTATTTTTTATTAAACTTTTGTGTAAATAGATGGCACCAGGTTTAAAAATTATGATATACGGATAAAATTACAAATATTTTCAAGAATATATATTACTGACTGTGATAACACTTTTTTGTGGAAATAAGCATCACAGTTTTATTCGCATATAATAATTTGTTTTTAGATAGTTGCATTTTTATATATATATTTATACCTATATATTTATACACATATTTATAATTTTTCACATTAAGAATGTATATGAATACACTTCAATAACTTTGATAACATCGTCTAGATTTATTTGCTTTAAAAAAAATTTTCCGGATGAACTTTTAGGAACATAAATTTTACATGAAAAAGCTGCGTTAATTTGTTTTTTTGAATAAAATAACAAAAAATATTTCATTAATGTTACGCTGCTGGCTTCACTGAGAACAAAATTTATTTACAAATTCAAAACATCGTGAAGATAAGGTTGTGCTATGCGTAATTTACCTGAGAGATCCATC
Source organism: Euphysa ruthae (assembly GCA_035046665.1). Lineage (NCBI taxonomy): Eukaryota > Metazoa > Cnidaria > Hydrozoa > Anthoathecata > Corymorphidae > Euphysa > Euphysa ruthae. Next base: position 5,468 of record JAUZNK010002485.1, read on the forward strand.
TACTATTAATCTCTTGGGTTTATTTAAAAAAAAAAAAAAAACATGATATATCATTACGAAAAAATTATATAAATTATTTTTCATTTTTAAGCTAAATGAATAAATATTAAAATTCGGTAAACTAAACCCTATAACCCAGCATTACCTAACCTATCACCTTGATGTCTGTATCACTGCACGTTAGCGAGACAATAAAGAATTATATAATTAGCTATAAATTCTCTTAATTTTGTTTTCCACACCTCTATATAGAACAAGGATTGAGATAATGTATGATCAGTTGAATATTTTTATTTTTTATGATAAGCAATCATATCAATCAAAAATTTGCGTAGAGGAAAAGGACAATATAAGTACGAATAAGTTTACACGTTTATTTATTTATTTATTTTGTCATGCTTCATTAAAATAACAGGATTGAATATATGTAAAGTTTAAATGTAATAACAGACTAAATACTGTGAATTGATGTAATGGGCAGTTGATGACAGACGTCATGCTAAAATTTATACAGAGGCAAGACCGATTCAAGAACAAAAGTTTGCATTATTTTGTTTTTTCTTTTTACACTTCAAGAAATATGGGATTGAATAAATGATATATAAATGTCATACATCATGACAGGTTGAAAATTTGACATGATGCTGATTAAAAAGGTTAGGCAATATAGGAAGAATACAAATAATAATATATTTTTTTTGCAATGGCAAGTTATTATCATTTATAATTTATAATATAAACGTTAAGTATAAAAAGATTTACCTGCTGGAAATAATAGTCGTACGAAAGTTTATTTAAAAATTAAGTACGATAAAAGAAATATAGACGCACGATAAAAAACGTTTCATGAAGAAAAATAGACGTTAAAAAGTTTTTTTGTTATTTTTATTTTAACTCTTAAAATTATTATTAATTAAAATAACTTATAAATATCATAAATAACTTATAATTATCATAAATAACTTACAATTATCATATATTGAAAAAGTTGAGTGTTTGAATGAATTAAATTAATAGTAATCGATGACTCACGACGCAAAATATTTTCACTAAGATTTAAAAAAAAATGATCTATCCTTGGCACCATGATCTTATCCTTTAGCACCATGATCCTATCTTTTGGCACCTTGATCCTATTAAATTGACATCACTCTCTGCACTCGATACAAACTAAACAATGTATTTACTACAATAAGGAATAGAACGATAATAAAGAAATTATATTGATTGTTTAAATTTAGGGCAAAAACTGTATGGTCGAATAACTCAAAAAACAAAAAAAAACCTTTTGCATTAAATATCAATATATGAACGTATCTACTTAATTTTTTTACGTACTTCATTAGCTCATAGAATTATTTAAGACAAATTCTTCTCACCTTTGTTTAATTAGACTATACTTCATATTCATTAGACGCTTAAATCAATATACAAAGGTTTGCGAATAGCTCATGAACTGAAATGAATTTTCGGTTCACCGCTCAGGAAAAAGCGAAACATGGCTTTTTGTTATCCCTTTGGGAGTCTACTTGGTATAATCACCAGGGTAAATCGGTAGCTTTTGCATCAAATTTGGGGGTCAAGTTGAGTTCATGTAACTGCTTCAGGCGAAATTTATAAGGTTTCATAGAAAAAAAAATTTTTTTACTAAACTTGAAGTGAACTACTTTAATACTAGTTTATTACAGCCAAAACTTAAGTAAGTTAGTAACGGTTTCTTAAATTTATAAAAAAAAAAACATATATATATTTTTTCAGGGGATAGATAAATGGACAAGGAACAACATCTAGAAAAAGGGAAAGATAAGTTTATGTAACTCCCATGTTAGTGATTCAGCCTAAATAGTTGGAATTGCTCTTAATATTGTGAAAATTCTAGATTCGTACAGTGGGAACTTTATAATGTTATTTATCTATTACTCATTGTTACCATTTATTACGCCGCCATTGATTGAATTTTAACATAGAGAAGCTAGTGTGATTGCTAATGTGAGAAAATAATGTGTGACTTAAACCTAGTTGACTAGATTTGTCAGATTTTAACTGGAAAATAAAATGTAATGCTATGCTTGCAGTGGTCTTTAAATTTATGGATTTTTGAGTTAAAATAAAGAGTATTTCAGTGATCTTCTCTAGATTTAAAGTTTATAATTCTAATAGTTCTGTTTTGAATCTTCATGACTTCATTTTCAATTTTATTAGACTAACCCCAAACTGTACAGGCATATCTCATGTGAGAGTCAAAATTAGATAATACGTATAAGATAATACTTCGATATAATACTATTTTATAACTATTAGGTATTTATTTCATCATTTATTAACTTTTTTATGCTAACTAACCTGTGTTCTATACGAGATAATCATCTTCTTCTCCCAGTTCATGATACGCGGTGTTACTATATTGAACTCTGTCGTAGATACTCTTTTGGAAGTATCACTATCGTAGATGTCAATAAATCACAATAGTGTCGGATTTTAGATAAAAGTCCTGCGCTCTTATTTAGTTTTTCTCGGATGGCATTTAAATGTGATGCGAAAGAAAGGTTTTTCTGTCCACTTATTCTAAAGTTGAGATTAGGTGGTAATTTTTTATGCTCAGACCTTCAAATCACAATGTCAGTTTTAGAAACATCGAGGGATTTTCAATTTTCAATTAGCCACTGGACAATTTTAGTACAACCAGAACTTACCATTCTTGTTGATATCTTTTATAGAACTACTAGAGTAAAGAATGTTGGTGTCATCAGAATAATACTTAATCTTGGAACAGACAAGAGCTTTATATAGATCAAAGAAAAAAATCTATTAAATTGATCTGATATTTCATGAGGATTTATAATCAGTTTCCCTTTCTTGTTGAGATCGATATTTTGAGATCTTTTGTTTAATATTAATTAGCGATTTTACACGTTTCCAAATCTTAGCACTCTTTCTTTTATTTTAAAGAAAGAATTATTGATAAAAGGATTCTTTGCTACTTCTTATGAAATTTAGAACCTGGTTTCTGTAAATTTTTAATTCAGCTTATGATATTACACTTTTTAATTGGATTGTTTTCAAGAGATTTTTATTAAGTTTTTGTTTAATTTTGATTAATATTTTAATTTCTAAAGCAATCTGAGGTTTAATGGCAGTTCTCCTGGCTTTGTTTTTAATATTTTTGATAGGCCTATGATGGTCTAATAAGTTTTCCATGGAGAGGTTATTAATTAAAGGGACATGTTCTTCATAATGAAAGGTTAAAAAAGCAATATTCAAATGCATAAGTAATGAATTTTTTTCGAATCAAAAATATTTTCATTATTTTCATTATATTTTCATTATCTTCAACAGTATAATAATCATTAGGATTTTTTTGATTCATTTTTCATCATAATTGAGAGACAAACGTTTTGGATTTGAATTTACGCATGAAAAAATAATTTAATTTTTTAAGCACAAGAAAAAAAACCAGGGGGACAATAATTTTGGAGTTTCCTATAAGAAGAATTATCAGAATTGTTACACTTAATTTGAACCCTTTGATTACAAATGTTACAACATACTGCCTTATGATTTTTGGCAACAGTTTTCCTACATGGATAAGCTTTAACCATATTTTGGTGAAACAATTATGAAAAAAATAAAATTAAGCTGGCAAATCATAGAAAAAAAAAGAAAACACAACAGGTAAAAAATAAATAAACACTTATTTAAAAGCATATCCCTTTGGAATTTGTCATATACTTACGCGAAAGGAATTTAAGTTTTATTTTTTTTTTTTTTTTATATATATATATATATATATATAAACTAAACCATTCTAGAAAATTTTTATTAAAGCATTAAGACACTTAAATGACATTTTTGTCGTTACTTGAAGTGTCAACTAGACTTTTATAACAGTAAAGCAAATCAAAGGATTGTATAAAATTAAACAAATTAAAATCAGAGTTTAGGCAATCTTTTCAACTTTATACTTTCTCTCACATTCGTTGCAGGCCATCAGTGTGACTGCAAATGATACGGTGATTTAGAGCTAATACTATTCTTGCTTGGAGAGTCTTTGAGTACATTTGATTGGCGTAAACCAATGAAGATTTATTCATATTAGCTGACTTAAACCAATATTTGAAAAACTCCAACCATTAATTTTGCATACATAAAAGGATGTGCCCTCAGCATTTCTGCACACCTGCAGTCTGTCAACTTGAAGTGTTGTTGCAATTGTGTCGGCGAGTAAATATTTTGTGTCAGTCCAGGACTATTCTTTTGTGCTGCTATAGGGAACGTTTCTAAACATCAATGTTTTAAGCAGACTTCAATTCTGCTTGTAATCAAAATCATTACTTAATTTATTTATGTACTCTCTATGATCTTTTAGATTTTGTTGACTAAACTTTTTTTCTAACTCCTTGATCCTTCGTGTGTTATCTTCAAGTTGTTTGCCATTTTGCTCAATATGAGTTTTGTATTTCCGTTAGTTAATCTTCAGCTTTATTTATTCTTTGACAGAGGAGTTTTTCCAAATTTTTCATTTGAGATAATAGTTCAACTTTTACTTACTTAACCAAATCTGCAATGCCATCTAAGGTGGTTGCTTTGTCAATTTTGTTTTAAAAGAAATTTTCTGTTTATATGTTGTTGAATAACATAGTGTGAGATATAGATAAATTCTATTAATTAATTAAATACATTTTTTGAAGATATAGTTCATTTTTTTACTATGGTATGTTCTTACAAATATAGGCTAAATGTGACGTCAGGTTAGTCATAAGTATCTTGATTTCTATGCATGAATTTATTCTTGGGTGACATAAATTTATAACCTCTGACATTTTCTATAGGGTTTCTTCATTTGCGTTTTCTTCATTATGTTGCAAAATTCCTAGCTTTTCGGAGAGGAAAGTTTTACATTTGCGTTCCATTACATTGCATATTATTTTGCGATTTTCCATAGAATTTTCGGGATACGATTGTTGTTTTTAAGTTTCCAAAACTCTGTCAAAGATTCTCAACTTAAAAGTTGTTGCACATGATTCTAGACATTTTTTCTCTTCAAGGTTTAGTAAGATGATTTTTTTGCTTGGTAAATCATGTTTGATTCTAGACAGTGGTTATTTAATGGGCATAGTCTTATATAATGGCAGTTACAATCTTGGATTTTTTATACTGCTTTACTCTGCTGATAACGTTAAGACCTTATTGTTCTGAACACCTATGACTGATTTTACGTTTGTTATACAACTACAACTAACGTTTTAACTTAATTGCATACGATATGACTAGGTCAAGGCCATTTTTCTTAAATACTGATTGTATTTTCTTTCATATACACACAGACTTTCGACCACTGAGGCTTGTATACACACAGACTTTCGACCACTGAGGCTTATATACACACAGACTCTCGACCACTGAGGCTTATATACACACAGACTCTCGACCACTGAGGCTTTTAAAAGCTGAAGTTTTTTAGAAATTTTAAACAAAAAGAGAAAAGCCTGATTATTAGATGTATTTACAAACATCCGAAAATGCCAACAAATGAATTTATAGAATCATATTTGAAGTCACTTTTAATAATGTTACAAAATGAAGACAAGAACAAAATGACGCTAGGAGATTGGAATCTCCTAGTGTCATTTAAATAACTTAATAAATTATGACCCAGTTTTAAATATTAACTGATCTTACTGATACAATGTTCTCAAGTTATTTTTTCCTTGTATATTCCAAAGAGAATAAAAAATAATTCTTATTGAACACTTATCAAACTCGTATTGATATTAATTTTTATAACAACAGCAATGAAAATTTTCTATGTTCTATGTCTGACCATCTAATTCAACTTTTTTTCAATTTACTTGCTTGCTTGCTTGCTTGCTTGCTTGCTTGCTTGCTTGCTTGATTGCTTGCTTGATTGCTTGCTTGCTTGCTTGCTTGCTTGCTTGCTTGCTTGCTTGCTTGCTTGCTTGCTTGCTTGCT
>JAUZNK010002486.1:0-11436 GCA_035046665.1 Euphysa ruthae
GTATATATTTTTTTTTATTACTATGCTTCGACTTAATCTGTTTTTGTGTGTGATGAATAATGGGACCACAATAGAAATATTGTTGTGAAAGACAATTTTTGTGCCTATCCTTGCCGCCATTTGTTTTTATCTTAACGTTTATTTTATTTTATTTTTTTCTTTTTCTGTTTTTTAATTTTCATATCTAATGTACGTTTGTTTTTGGCAGAATAAATACTTACTTAATTAATTACAGGCCAGGTGAACTTTTGCACTAAATTTTCTTGCAAAATAACCTTCCATATACTTCCAGACCTTTAAATAAGGCCAGTAATTTCTATTAACTTTCTTAGTAGTCTTTACAGTAATATCATAAACCAGAAACCTATGCTTAGAAACACACTCTTTGTCTGCTATAACTTCATTTCCTTCTTGACTTTCTAACCAGGAAATAGTCATCTTTGACTGACGACCACCTGATTCATCTGACGTTTTCAGCTTACTTTACCTTTATGATGTGTTGCAAACCAACATGTCTGCCAGTGTTCTAAACTCAGAAAATCTTCTTTTCAACATGACCAATAAAGTCATCGTCATCTATGTCAATTGGCTCCAAATCGAGATGAGATTGTTATTAGCCCATCATAAAACTTATTCTTGACTTCCTTACTGATTTCATAAACTGATGCAAATGGGACTATGCTATTACATATCAAACACTTGATCACTTTTTCTACCCACTTCTCTGCTATAAATATACCTACTCTCAACAACCTCACCTGCTACACTTTTACTCATTAGAGTTTTAGCCCTTTTTATGCAGTTTGAAATTATTCATTAATTTTTTATTGCGTAATCTTACAGCGAGATGCACTTCCTAACGCCAACCTTTCAGTCAGAACTGGGTGTTTTTTGAGAGTCACACTATGTGGCATTTTCACAAGACTCCCAAAACTGCCTTATATTTCTACTAAGGTACATTAACGGAAATTCAATCTATCTATTATGATAATGATGACAACCCTTGCCAGAATAACAGTATTTCTAAAAAATTTTCTTGAAGACAGAAATTTTAATAATTTTCTTTTATTAAAATAAAGCAAAACTATTGAACAAAATATCTAACAAAATTAAATTTTTATTAGCCAATTATAGATTGTATGATAAAACTAAAATAAAATACAATTTGTGTTAAAAATTCCTTGATTCTATTTGACAATAAAAATTCTTGTTTGTAATTGCAGAATTCAAAAATACATAATTGAGTTTTCTAAAAAATCAATATCATTATAATTTCTTAGTGAAAAAAATGTACAGATAAAAACACCTGAAATTATTAATTATTTGTAAAATTGCAATGACATGAAGTAATGTCTAATTTTTAGTTATTAAACATTTTATTTATTAATGTTAAAATACCATATATAAATCAACATTAGCTTTATAAAGTTTTGTTTTAAAAATGGACAATGAGCTAAAGTAAAATTTGTACCAAAATAAACTTTATCTTTGTCATTTAAAGGTATTAACTAAAGTAATAAGAATGAAATTTTAGAAAGTAGATATTAGGTCTTTTGCTTAGGCAACACATTTTGTTCAAAAATCAAAATCACTGCTTGCTATGAATTTACTCCATGAAAAGAAAAAAACTTAAGAAATATGGTTGAAATTTTGTTTTAATGGGAATAAAAGCACTTATAAGAACAATATTCAAAAGAGTTTTCAAAGCGAGCAATAAAGCATTTATGCCATTAAACACAGGAAAATTTTGTAATCTCTTCGAAGTGCTAATTTTTTAAAATCTTGAAAAATACCTTTAGGAAGAAAAAACTTCAATGCCTACGTTTTACCGTTTATATTTATACTTTCTGCAGACAAAAATCTAAAAAATTATTCTTACTTGCAGAGTTGTAAATACCACTTACACATTATTACATAATTAGTCATCATATTGATATTTTGGTCAAAACATCGATATTTTGGTTACCATATTGATAATTTTTCTTACATTTTTCTTAACAAAAATATTTATAAGCAATAGTGAAACATGGGTTACAAAATTGTTCAGCCAAAGACAGGGACGACTATTAAATTCGCAAATGAAATGTCATAACCCCATTAATACTGGAAATAAAGTTTAAGATCATATCTGGAATTAATGTCCCTATTCCCATCAAAGTTTTTAATAGGGAGATAAGAAATAAATTACCTCTATGTATAACATCATTTTTATGACACCATTGTACTGCTTTGTTCAACTGTTTGATATAACTCCTAACAAAACACTTTAAATTAAAATCAAAATTGGTCTTGCCTAAAAGGATTAGTAGATCATAATCCAAAGGAAAGCAATTAGATGGCAGAGAGTTCCACAAGCCAGTAGAAATTTGAGGAATAAAAGGTTTTGTGATATTTCACAAAAGCTTTTATTCATCAAGTTTCTAATCATGTACTACTCGCTTGTGGAGCTCTCTGCCTTGTAATTGCTTTTCTTCCAATTATGAACACCAATCCTATAAGTCTAATGTCAACTAATATCTTGCTGAGTTCATTTATTTCAAATTTATATCATATTCATAATCATCAGTTTTTTTGAATTATTCGGATAATTCCATGCTCAAGAATCTAAATAAAAAATTGAATATTTTTCAAACTTTTCATAATATTTTGTTGTTTGTTGACAGTTTTTTGTAAAGTTAAGTTGACATTGTAGTTGAATAAAAAAATTCAGAAAATAATTGAAAAAAAATTAGTAAACGACACCAAACTCGGTATAGATAGTAACATGTAAATGCCTATCAGGGAGGACCTAAAACTTGAGAGAACTTTACTTAGGCATAGGCTAGGCACAAAATTAAAGTATTCAATGTAAGACTAGATGCAGACTCACTTTCATGGAATTAATTGATGAAATTAAAGCTGTTACCTACTAAAAAAGCTGCACAATGTCATTTCAAGATGAATTTAAAAACATATACTCAATTCAAATAAAAAGCTAAGGTATGATGTTAGACAACTAATGATAAAAATTTAACATAACATAAACATAACGCAGACACAAAAGCATATAAACATTACACAACATTTTATATTATTATTAGAAAATAACACTTATGCTGCAGACTGAGTGAATATTTTTAGTTTTAATAAAATGAAGTAAATTTAAACCAACAACCATGTGGTTGCATTTTGTAACAACTTAATACCAAATGAAATCAATTGGCTGATGGTGACTTTTTGTCTGGAAGCTAGGAAGAACTTTAATCAAAAAAAAAAGAAAAAAGAAAAAAATAGGGGACAAAGAAATTTATTAATAACAGATTTCCTCTCACAAAAATAACACTTTAGAAATCAAACAGACCGTTGGTAAGGGAAGCTAATATACTGAAGAGGTAAAGCTCTCAGTGACTAATGGATCCGCAGACTTTATTTAAACAAACACAAAATGATCACATTTTTTCCTTTTTTTAAAAATAAAACTCCGAAACAAAAGACACAAAAGGCCTTATTCTATTAATGATCAAGCCAAATTTCATTCCCCTTTATTTTCCACAATTTTTATAGGAGCAATTTGATAACTACCCAAAAGAAGTCTTCTATGTATTGAACTTCCTGTTAAATTTCCACAGGAGAGGTATATATATGGGACAAAAGAAGTCCCCTATGTATCGAACTTCCTGCTCGATTTCAACACGTGAGGTATATGTATGGGACAAAAGAAATCTTCTATGTATCGAACTTCCTGCTAAATTTCAGAAAAAATTAATAAACAGATTTATTGAAAATTTCAAGTGTCATTCTTGGTCCACAAATTGGCTATATTTGGGCCCAGTACCAAATAACCAGTTTTCAACAAGAGGCTATCTATCGCCTTTTAACTTTTCAAAAAAAATTTAATGAACAATTTTTAAGAAAATTTCAAAAAATTCCATTTTTGGTCAGATTTGACCATGTTGGCATAGTACTGAAAAAGAAATTTTTCTGTAGGTATTGTTCTGAACGAATACGAGTAAAAAGAAGCCGTCCATAGTCCTATAACTTCATGCAAAATGCCAAAAAAAATATATAAAAAACAGTTTTCCAAAAAATTCCGAAAACACCACTCTTGGTTTGAAAATTACAATACTTGGGCCTGACACCAAAAAACAAAACTTCTTGACAAGTGGTCGCATATTTCAAAATTTCAGAGAAATTTAACAGATTTTGAAAAACTTTGAAAAATGTTGATTTTAGGCCTTTAATGACCAGATTTAGGTATATTCAAATCCAGTAGCAGTATTTTTCTATTTTTTTAAAAGCTAAAAAAATACAAAAATAGAAAAAACTAATGAATGAGTTCAAAAAAAAAAGTGTTTAAGACAAACTAACATTGGTGAATTTATAAGTAAAACGTTATTTTTTATTTCAATCAATTAAATTTTAAAAGAGATTTAAAGACTTTTTAAAAGATATTTATTGAGATATTGAAGGGATAGTAAACATGGATATAGTAAACTCAATGAACATGTGTTTGACCAAAATCATATCATGAAAATCATGATTCGAAAAAAAAAATTTTGTTAAAAATAACAATAAAAACAATCACCATGGTGCATATCACCCACTAAGATTAAAATTTTAAATGCAAGTTCAGAGGCCTGAAGTGGACCACTGAAATGAAATGGACCACACAATTTTTGAAAAAAAAAAAAAAAACTCATTTTTCATATATTCTTTCAAATGACTGTAGAACTTGGCAAATACCAGTTTGATATCTGGCGTCTAAAATTAACTCAAAACTTAGGTGGCAAAACTCCTTGAATGTAACCTAAGTGTAAATAGACTAGATTCGTATATACACTAATTAGATTAGGAAAGGAATCCCACTTTAAAACTTTACTTCAACACTTTAACAAATGATTAGGCGCACCCACAACACATGCTAACATTTTACTGATATATACACTGGTTTTCCTTGATGTTTTGCTACAAAAGCAGACAAACGTTTAGAATAATTAAATGAGCATAAATTGAATTCTCAGAATTCTATGAATTATTTAAAATACAAAGGTCAACAATACAAAGGTAAAATCAAACTAAAGGTTACATTAGTTTTATGCCGACACGGTTATCTAATATATGTTATACACGCCGACACCACATTGGCATTACAAAAAAAATGTATTTTTCTTCTTATAAATTGTAATATAGAATACCTCTTATTAAAGATAGCTAATAATATCTTATGTTCAATACATCAAGAAAAGCATCTTTCACAGCAAGTTTGATTTTTTGAAGAGGATATAAAACTAACTGATAATGACACTTAAATCGTTTTTCACGAGGCGATGCAATTTTACATTAACAGTGCCTCCCTTCGTGTATTATTTTTTCTAAATTTTTCTAAATGGTCAGTAAATTCTATTTTAGCAATAGAATTTTCCATAGCTAATTTTAGTCCTTCAGCAGTCTCTCCAGGTTTTTCGGTGCTTTTAAAAAGAAACGATCCGTTCTCATCCGTAGTTTTTGCGCTACTACTTCCATTGTAATATTTTATGGAATTATCGTTAATGGATTTTTGAAGTTTTACGAATTGTCTCAAGTAACAAACTATTTCTGACCCTGCCGAATCGGTTACATAACTAGTCCCAAATGGTTCCTATGTACACGAATAGATTTTTAAGGGTGCAAATGTAGGTGATTTTTCAACAGGTGCTAATATGGCAAAAGTTGATGCTTTGTTTTATAAACATCTTGGATCAAAATTTACAGAGAATTTATTTAGAAAAAAATATTATATTACTTACTTTAATTGTGGAATTGGAACTCCATTTGGTGTCCGTTCTAATAACTCCAACATGTTCTAAAATTGAAATACCAGACTCCTACAACAACTCAAAGAAATCCATAAATTGCAATGTTTAACTATGAATTAAATTTTTAAAGTTTTGAAATAGGGCAAGCAAATATAAATTTCTGTGAACCAATCCCCAGTTTGCATTTCATTCACCTATCCAACATTGATATGTAATTGTAATTATTTAATAATAATTTTTAAATTTGTTTTCATAAAGTTGCAATTTACTTGGCAGTATTTATCTTATTTTAAACATTAATCTCATCAGGATTTCAAAAGTAATGAAAGTAAACAAAAACTGAAACAAAGTATTGCAGATTAATAAAAACAGCAGAATTGTTGTATATTATTCTTATATAAAATTCTTGCCTAAAATTTCTAAATTGTTGCAATAATCTCTTCAGTTTCAATAAAACAAGTAGTTGAGCAATTTCTAAATTAATTTTTTTTTCTCATTTTTTTGACATAAAGTATCCTTTAATACTACATTACACTTAATTTAATTAAAACTAAATTTAACTCCTATTTCATAATTTGAATAGTCTCTGATCAGTTGGAAATATTCTGCTAAAAATAAATCTCATATTTCTTATAAACGTATCAGACAAAATAATTATGATATAACTAATATTATTAAATGAAATAGTTAAAATTTGTTATATTTTTCATGATAGTGAATAAAAAAACAGAATTACAATTTCACAAAAAACATGTTTTTGTAAAATTAATTTTTGCGATTTATAAAACTGATAACAAGTATTTCATTGTGTAGCTGAAAGTTTAAGCATTCCAATAACATATTTCTCACTGAAATAAACAGACTGAAATAGAAAAAAAAATCGCTGTTATTTGATTTTCACTCTATTATTATGTGATACTTTAACATTGTGTAATCTAAGAATTTATGTATTTTTCTTTTTAAAAAAAGAAACTAATAAGAAATGCATAAAGTAATATTTATATGAAAATAATCTTTTACAGTTTATATTCATATGTTATTTAAACAAATCTAGAATATAAACTACGAAAACCCTCTGAATTCACCAAAGCAATTGCCAATATTTGTTTTGCGTAAGCAAAAATTTGCCAAGGCACTTAATGGTTGCCATAATACCACAACTGATTTATCATTTTGAGTCAACCAAATCAACATTACTTTGTTTTCATAACTTTAACCTACCCAAGACATAACTAAGTATTTAACTAAGTACAACTTTTTATCTGCAATTTAATAAAGGTAGTAAAGAAATATATGAAGATTTTTGCTCCATATGAGCAAAATAGAGCAAAAATTTTTTTTTCCATTCAACATTATTAGAGATAAAGTGTTACAGTGTCTAGACAAGTTATGAGTTTCTTACTTGCTTTCACGTATAAATAAAAACAGTATCATTTCTGTATCTTGGTGTTTAAAACAAAATTGTTTAGTTTTACTAATATTTAGGCTAAATTAAATTTATTTTTAAGGCATTCCTGTTTTTTTTTGTTGCTAAGGGATAGAGCTTTGGTGCCCAAAACGCTATACCGGTTTTAAAAACAGCCTGTAATTTAATTGTTGCTTAAATGCAATTGGTTCCAAATATTTCAGAAAATTTTAAATGAAATTCTTAAAATTTGTAAAAAATCTAAAACAGGTGGAAAAGCAGATTTTGAAATGCTTACTAAATCATTTTTGTTACGCATACTAGTAAGAAATGAAACTAAAACTAAAATTTGATCACATAAAAAACCAAAATAATAAAGCCCTTTAAAATACGTTTAAAATTCAAAGAAATTAGTAATTAAGTTTGTCGAGATAATGACACACCAACCTGATTTAAAGTTTTGCCCACTCAAAGAACAAATAAACATTCAGTTGTATTTGCTAATGTTGTGACAATCACACTCGTCACCTAATGCTCATTTTCTAATGGAAATGGCCAAGATACAATAAAACATGTAACAACTGCAAAAAACTAAGCTATTTTTCAAAATGCTGGCCTCTAAAAATCTATCCATGAATATAGAATACAGAAAAAAAAAGTTCATATTAAAAAAATCAAGATTCAAAAAGGATTTATGATGTGTAAACTTTCCATCAATTGAAATTAGACATAAAACTTAAAAATTTAAGACAATAGACTTTAAGCAAGTCAATTTGATTCAAAAGAGCAATATTCAACCTACTAATATGCCACTAAAACTAACTATAATTAATCCAGCATTTTTGTATGTAAAAGATGCAATACAATAACAAATACTATGAACTCTCGTTATTTGTAGTTGATATGAACTCTCCTAATTTATAGTTGGTTCAAACTCTACTCCCATTTTAGGACTAAAATCACCTGAAAATATGAATTTGATAGCTCATGTCTCAGGAATTAACAAAAGATGATTTTGTTTGTGTTTCCTTTGATAGCCAAGCATGAATTTTCAATCAGAAATTTCAAAAAAATCGACGCATTTGAAAACTCATAAGACGATAATTATAGTATGTGGAAAAAAATCAAAAACTAAAAAGGCGTCCATGATCTGACTTTCTTTGGGCACATTATCTCAAACAGAAGAATAAAACATGATCCAAAGAAAATTGTGCAATACTAATTTGTCTATTCTGCCGTGCTTTGGTAAAAGGCAGTATGTAAAAAATCGTTTTTTGCTAATTTTTTGTTTTGAAGGACGCTCCATCCAATGGTGGCATCTATCTTTTTGAAAAGTGTCTTTATAGCCAAAGTTGACATGACTTAAGGAAGTAAATAACACCAAAATGCTGTTTTACTTTGCTAAAAAGGAAGCAAGTCACATATCTAAAATCAGCTAGTTAAAAAAAAACTCAAAAAGGAAACTGAAAAGGACATAAGTTTACAACTTCTGAAAGAAAATACAAATGAAGAAAGGGCAGACAATGATAGTACTAAATTATCTGTAACTCCACACTGTAACTTTTGCACCAAGATTTCTAGGCATAAACAAATGTTGATCAATGCCTCTCGAATAATCATCAAACCCCCATTGACCTGGATCATCTAGTCTTAAAAAAGATTAAAATTTGGGCAAACTTTAGATTGTCTTAGCATAGACAGTCACATAATTTATAGTGTTTCAAATTGCTGCTTGTCATTCAGTACAATGTGTGCTGTATTCTTATATGCTGGATCGACTTAGTAGTCATTCAATAAAGTTTTTTCGATGCTTTTTATGTCAATTAGCTTTTCACTAGATAATTCTAGTAAGTTTTCAAATGGACAAGTTTTTTTTTTTTTTTTTTTTTTTTTTTTTTTTTTATTGACAATCCTAAAATTTAAAATTTCTTGGAAGTATGACAGGATTGTAAGGTGAGTGCCCAAATTCTCATATTTCACAGAATTATACTCAAAATCTTATCAAGGTTCGCAATTATTTCGGGGTTGGTTTAATCTCTGGAATAAATTTTCTAGTCTATAAATGTCTAAAATAAATTGTACTAAATTACTGTCTGTTTGGAAAACTTTTTATTCTTTGTCTATACATTACAAATTCAATTCAGCAGTCTGTTCGATTCTTAACAAAAAGTGTAACCAAATTTCTGTTGACAATGACGAATAATTATAAAGACTCAAAAACTGTGCATAAGAAATTGTTGATGTATCAATACAGAAAAAACATATGGAAACAGAAGAAACAGTACCAATAATTGTAGATGTTTAATTATTAAGTCAGATGTATAATATCGTGAATGAAATGGTAAGAATTTTTATTTTATGCTTTTTTAAGAAACGTCTGATACCACAATTTATATAACATTTATATAACAAGAATGTTCTTTGCTATATACAAACCCAATAAACATGTGGACCCAGACTATTTTTTATTCTTCTGCGCGCCAAAAAATAGTTGGAATTACTCATTTTATTTTAGCCTGAGTAAAATTTGAACTCAAGATTCATTTTTTTATTCTTAATTTTTCCTGACTTTTATAGGGAAATGTACTAAGTTTCTTCCGAAAAAGGCGAGCAAACTTCGTTTTTGACCCATTTATCGGTTCACGTTATGGTATAAATTTTTAATGAATACAAAATTTGGTAAAAATTTGCTATTTCATAGTGTTTTTTTTCTTATTATTTTTTTCAGTTTTGTAATAAGTAACTAATGGATTGGTTGTGAATAAGCACAATTAGTAGATCAAGATTTGATATCTGTCACTTTTGATTTATGTTCAAACGGGTTTTTTTACATGTAAATACAATGAAAAAGTGCACAATTGTTGAAGAAACCGAGCACAATTGCAAAACCTTTTGTTTTTTCATCTACCCCCAATGGAATTTTTCTACTGTTTTTATATATCATTATTTTTAAATATGTAAGTATAAAGACTGGACTGACTTTTAATGTATGCAAAATCTATTTAGAAGCCAAGGGCTTGTTAAATCACCAAAGAATTGAAAGTTGCAGATCAAGGATTTATTCCTGGATCAAGATGAAGCTGGAAAGGTAATTTCTTAGTGGATTTAATTCAAGCGAGACATACCAATTTCATTGCAGTTTTTTGTTATTATTAAGAGATAATAAATACTTCAATGAGAATTGCGCTGAGATTAAGAAAGTGAACAAGTTGTAAATTTAATTTCATGGAACGAATAAATCCGAATGACGTGCAGATTTGATACGCTTTAAGTTTTTTGATAGTGAAGGTTAAGATATTTGGCGCCAATGTAATTTGGCAAATTGCAGAAATTTACTCATTCTGTGCTGAGAATAATCTAGTTCGTTAATTTGTTATTTTTAACGTAAAATCAAATTTGAGAACACCGCTAAAGTTAATTCTATCACAATGTTACCTCTGTGACAAAATCTCTGGACGGAAGTTAGATTGATTAGATTTAATTTTTAAAAAGGTTTCAAGTAAAGTTTTTAGTCTTTAAAGAAAATTGAGCATCAAAAAATATTAATTTTTAGAATATCACATTAAATACACGCCTTTTTTTTATAAGAATATAGTTTAGAAGAATACTGTGAGGCTCAAATCTGCTAAAAATTAAGAAAACTGCCCAGGCTCAAACTTATTTCATGGCAAAAAAAAATTATTGCTCTCAAAAAAAAAAAATCCCAAAACGAAACCAAATTTGTTAGCAGATTGACCACGGCTACCTGACGAAAACTTCCAAGACAAAAACCCCCAAAATTAGATTTAAAGACAATTTGTAAATATGTAGGGTTGAGATAAAAAAAACTTGAAATAAAAAAAATAAAGATGAAATTACTTTTCCAAGTGTTCATAATTGTTACTTCTAGTCCAGAGTAAAAATCGAGGAGCAGGTCTAGATTAAGAATTCTTAATTTATTTAGCCGATTATTTTTTCTAGTATGAAATAAAAGCATAAATTTTGAGCCAATTTATAACTAAAACTATTATGGATAATTTTTTATGGAGACATTTTTTACGATATATGATTATACAATATCTTAATCTCAGAAGCTACTATATACTTAATTTTAACAGAAGAACCTTGCGTGCGTATACGTCTAGGTCTAGGATTTTCCTTTGTATCTATATAAAAAACAGAGTCTACCGGGGTTGATATTTTGTAATATATGGTCCTACTAAAGATAATACTTCTTCATGTTTGTTTGGTGTCATTAGCAAAAAACTTGAAAAAGTA
>JAUZNK010002487.1:0-11436 GCA_035046665.1 Euphysa ruthae
GTTGAACTGATTTGATAGGACAAATTTGTATTTCGGTCGGACTTTGTCCGATGTCCGACCGTTATATCGAGGCTTGTGCACTGTATAAACACTGCACTGTATAAACACTGCACTGTATATACATTGCACTGTATAAACACTGCACTATATAAACACTGGACTATATAAACACTGCACTGTATAAACATTGAACTGTATAAACATTGAACTGTATAAACATTGCACTGTATAAACACTGCACTGTATAAACACTGCACTGTATATACATTGCACTGTATAAACACTGCACTATATAAACACTGGACTATATAAACACTGCACTGTATAAACATTGAACTGTATAAACATTGAACTGTATAAACATTGCACTGTATAAACATTGCACTGTATAAACACTGCACTGTATAAACACTGCACTGTATAAACACTGCACTGTATAAACAATGCACTATATAAACACTGGACTATATAAACACTGCACTATATAAACACTGCACTATATAAACACTGCACTGTATAAACATTGTACTGTATAAACATTGAACTGTATAAACATTGAACTGTATAAACATTGTACTGTATAAACATTGCACAATATAAAGTTCAAATGTTTTAATTTTATTAGGCAGTTTTTAACTTTAATGAAATTAATAATTGATAAAGTCAGATTGAAATATCAAAATTTATCACTGTATTGCTGTTTGATATGTTTTATCAATGACAGTTATCCCTGAGCCCCATAATGACTTTTTACTTACAGCATGTCTTGAGTTAGCAATAGGGACCATCTTGATGACCGAATTATCTAATATCTTATAGTCCTAAAATAAAAAAGAAAACAATATGTGAAATTTCGGCCAGTGGTTCGCCAAAATAAACAGTTTGAATCAAAATAATCCTTTGCACATCATTCCTAGCCTAATCCAGGGTTTCAATGCCATAAAAAAAAACCAGTTTGAGATCAACACGCGAACCAACTAACGTAAAAAAAATCTTGACACAAAGAAAAGCTTTTGTGTTTAAGGTTTTTTTTTTGTTAAGATGGTAGTGACATCAATCCAAATTATAATAAAGTTATTTTTAATCAAAATTTTAATGACAGTGATAGGTCTGGCAAAAAATTTCTTGGGTTCAAAGACTCAGCACCTGAGGAGGTCAGCGATATTCCTTTTTACACCTGAAAATGATACTGATACCACTCTAGATAGAAACAGAAATTCCTTCAAGTTTTAAAATGAAAGATCAAATGGAGCAATTGATATACCACAAAACTTATGATACTTTGATAAATCTTTTCGAGTCATGCAAAAATCAGGGTTATATAGTTTATATGGATAATTTTTTACCTCCCCTTATTTCATTTATAACTGTCTGATTCAAGGGAAAATCCTTGCTTGTGGTGATGAAAGATATTATTTCAATCAAGTTCAAGGTTTAAGTTAAAGATGGCAATAAAACAATGCAATGTGAAAGCAATATGGTAGCTAAAAATAATTACAATTTTGTCCGCCATGCATAACTGCAGGCAAGTTACTATCAGGATGAGGCGCTGGCAGACAAATGAATCTCTGAAAAATACTGAAAAATAGTTGGATGTTACAACCAGTGAATAGACGTAAATGAAAAACTGTTGGACTATTAAACTTTATGTTGAAAATTCAAGTCTTGGAAGCAGGCCTTTCGCTCCCAAAATGTTTCAATGGTAAATGCATAAATTTTGTGGGAGGAACGCTTGAAAATTTGTGCTGTGTCGTCAGTCTTCTCAAAGAGACCAGTGTGCAGACAGGCAAATAAATTTGCACACTCAGTAGATCGCTTATTGGTATCTGGCAGTTTATTGGTATATGGAAGCAGAGTATTACAAATGCACAAAACATAAATATGATTTAACACCACCAGCAGTTCATTATCTAAATTGACTTTTTAATTAATAAGACTTTTTGAAATTAAAGCTGAGCCTTTACGTCTTGTTTGCACTAGTCCAAAGCGCCATTCGAGAAAACGTAGGAGACTGATGGGAAGCCGGTTTGCCGGGTTCCAGTAATAATGCGATCTCCATTTAATCATGACAAAAGAAAAATTTTTGGAAATATACTTGAAATCTAAATATATGATAAAATAACATAAAAAAAAAGTCTGCAGTACTGTGGAATACCTTGAATACCAAAAAAAAAAAAAATTTTAATAAAAAATATTCTATATGAAAACCAACCTCTAACCTCTTGAGTTTACTCACAATTGTTACAGTTTTATCTATACAGCAGTTAACTGGTTGGCATAAACTCCTATATGAAATCATAACAATTGAATCAGCAGTATCTGCAAAAAATGCAGTCCTGCCAAACACGCTATTGACAAAGACCATGTGTTAAACATAAAAGACCAGGATATTAAATTAGTTACCAGAGTTTACCATGTGAAATTTCTTTGGGTTCTACTCTGCTTCAATATTTATCACAAATATAAGTATTGAAATTACTACAAATAAGTGCTGGTTATAGAACGATATTTGACAAATTTCAAAAGGCCCAAACTTGTCTAATTGAAATTTATGGTATGTCAGTAGCAAAAAAAGAAATGACTCAAAACATAATATTAAATTGGTATCATATGTATTATCTATTTTAAAATTACTATTTTAATTATTTTATCTTAGGAAACACAATTTATTATTATCAAGGTGAAAAAATAAATTTCCAAGCACAAACAAGTAAATTAGTTTTAACAAAATTTAGATAGGGTATTTAATCGTTAAAACCAAAGAGACTCTTGTAAATCTTTTTTGCTCGATACCATGAAAATTTTTTGATTGCCCAATTTTGTGTTGTTACTTTTATTTTCCGAAGCAGATATTAAGATCTGATCAATGGGGCAAAACCATACTAGTATCACCATTTTTATCCAAAAAATTTCCCCTTGATCAGTACAGTTAGCAGGCAGAACCTGCATGAGGATTGGCTGTCTGGAATAAACCGTCTTTAAAATAAAATTTTTAAATCTCTTATTTCCTCCTATGATTCCACAACTTCAATTAGAATTTGATTTGCAACATTTTTCAAGATATTGGCTTAATTTTCTTTCAGATAAACAACATCTTTTTTACTGAGAGATCCCAAAAAACGTGATTGGCTCTCCCATTTTGACTTTTTGAGAAAAGTCAAAAACAGTCTTTTGGGCCATAAATTGGACAAAGGCCGCAAACGACAATAACAAATGGTTTCAAAGAAAATTTCTAAAATGTTAATTTTAGACTAAAAATGACTTGGGCATATTTTTAATCTAAAACTTGTGATTTTCTTTCATTTTGCATTTACGAAAAGGGCATGTAAAATATCGAAAAATTTTACCAAATACTTTTTAGATAAGTCATTGGACAGATGGAAGGATATAACTGTTCTGTCTGGGAGAGAAACTCGATCACACTCGTTCACCTAACATGCTTGTTAAAGCTTTGACTAGGCTCAAAATATTAAGGCCTTTTTTCATCTTTAATATATTAAAAAAACAATTAAATTGCTATATATTTTTTTTGTATTATGACATGCCTTTGCCAAGACCAAATTGATATAAATTTCTTGATTACTTAAATACATCGACCTACTGACTGCCTGCTACATTCGACCATTTAAAGTAGGTTCAGAGTCTGGTAATTTTTTATTTATACTGAGTGAATTGTACTTGCATAAATTTTATACCAGCCAAGCTTATGTGCAAAAGATAATGTTAATTAGCAGAAAAAGATAAGTTTCTGAATACGACACTCTTCTGTTGTAACATTCTAATATATTATCTTCTTTTGCAAAACCAATATTCTAATGAGATGGTTGGGATTAGCCTCTCATCATATTTAAAGCATATTTGTTTATTTCAATATGGCACTACAAACAAAGGAACAGTGGAACCTATTACTTCCAGAAGCGGATATTTCCGAAAAGGAATCAGATGTGTATGTATCCACATTTATCAAAAATCGACACAGCGAACAATCGTTAAATTAACTGAGTAAAGAGTATCTTTGCGACCTTGACACTACAATAATAGGAGATATTATGTCAATCCATACTCGTGCTGATACGATAAACAAAGTAACATCACATTCAACAAGCAACCTGACAATCTCATACCATGGAAAAAATGAGTTACAGTTGTCAGGGGATCTATTCTTGTACGTATTCATTTTCGAGAATGTCAAAGTACATATTACAGGCATGCGGCCTCTTATTTATTTATGGAGGGAGGCTTATCACAAACCTCATAATTTCTAGCGGTATGTGGAGGAGCGGGGAAAAATTTATTTGAAAGCAAAACAATGATTTATTGCAGCTTTAAAATACGAAATTAATATTTACACAGACACAGGCAATCACATCTCCTTCACATTGAAAAGTGAGAATTAACCCAGTGACTCAGAGAATATTCCCATATAACGGGACACACTCCTTCTAACGTGATACGTAACTTAACAAACTATCATGCTGGAACATCTAAATTATTGTTTTTAAAGTTTATTATTAATAAGGATGAACATTGTTTACAACGATAGGGAATAAAAACAATGTTCAGGAATGAACAAAATGAATGAAAAGTTTTTACAATATTTTGTGAAGATGAAGACTTCTGTATAATTAACACAAAATCAAAATATGCAATCATGACAGTTGACAACGTAATGTTATATATTGAGATCGCAACAAAATTTTAAAAAGTTTTGTGATTCGTTATCCCTGAATCCGCCCCTGAATCATTTAAACGCACACAATGCTGTTTTAAGGCCTGATATGGGTGAGTTCATAGATTGGAGTAAACGTTGGGGATTAAACAAAAAAAATTACATCTCTTAAAATAGTCAATATAAGAACTTAAAATTTTTCAAAAGACTGCTCATGAAATAAAAAATTGGTACCTCAAATGTGTAAGCATCTCTCAAATAAATTCCTTTGAATCGGAATCGAAATTGATGATCAGCTTTTCCAAGTTCGTAAAGTGAATGTAACATTTGTGAACGTGCTCGTGAAATTGTGTCTAATTCATTAACAAGAAGAACAAAAGTCTTGCGCTGCAATATTAATAACATGCTTTAAACATTTACACTAAAAAATCATTAGACAATCAAACATAAGGTACCTATAAATAATTTAGAAAATTATTACCAGAAGTTTTCCAATGTCAGAATAAACTATTTTGCTAATACAGTAAAGGGACTAAAATTCATTATAAAAAAGTACATTTAAGTGAATAATGAACCCTCTCAAAAAATTTCAAGTTATGAAATAATAAAATAATGCTCTATAAAAAAATCTTGCTGAAAATACATACCGCCATTAATGGCCTGAACAGACATAAACAAATTCTAAAATTTTAATATGATTTTCAAAAAATTGCTGATGACTTATATCATTTCATTATTTATCCAAAATAGAAAAATTAAATTTTAATTTTCTTCTTTACAACTGGGTCGAGAGAATAAATTTTTTCAAAACATAAAACAATCTGAAATTATATCTTCTAAAATCCAAAATTTCAGCAAAGCCGTTGCATAATTTTTAAGAAAAATCAAAATATCTTATTTTTAGAGCAGATTTTATTACTCTCTGGGTTTTGACCACAGGAACAAGAGTTATTGATGGTTACGTAGGTAAAAAGATGCTCTTAATGGTGGTAAATTTAAAGTAAAAATTTTTAAAAATATTGATCAGTTTTAGAGGAAATAACGTAAATCAAAGAGAATTTTCAGCCAGTTTCAAATGATACCACCTATACCAAAGATGTCCCTACAAATTTTACGAAAAATAAAAAAAAATAAAAGAAAAAAAAAAAATGCTAATCCTCAAACTGAAGACGAAAATGGCCCAATGGTCAAAAGAGCAAAAACGGAAAAAAGTAGCTCCCGACAACGACCAACATTATCTTTTCAGGAGATTGGTGATAGGCGAAAGAAAGAGAGATCTGAATCTCTCTACTGACCAGCCTTTAGAAGGAATGTGCAGAAATTTTCCTGAGCTATCTTTAAATCAATTCTTTGGATACCTATTATATAAGACAAATCGGGAAAGTGAAAGGATATTGTTAGTATTGGGTTATAGCTTTTTGAGGACACATTTAAAATGAGAAATGAATTCTCGATAGATGAAGCTATTGCCATCAAACATCATTTAACACTTAGTAGAGAGCTAACACGAAAAGTGTGACATCTTCTTGGCAAAAAAGGGATTCATTACTTGCATACTAAGTTAAACCAAGATGGTATGGTGCTAGACTTTGGTTCAGCAAAATTGGGCATAAGTTTCATTATTCAAGACACAATGAAAGATCTAAAATTCAAAAGGAACATTAGTGGTCTGACGGGTGCAAAGTACATGTTATGCCATACGAAGCAAATCGAATTTACCTCTGCTACTAAAGTTTTAGAAGGTTTCCTAATCACACGCTCAGCTGAACAGTCACTTAGAATTTACCATTAACTAGTAGATCCAGAAGAAAACTCTCAAAAAGGACTCACTGCTAAAACAATTACATTGTCTGATCAGCATTGCATTACTATCACCCACCCATGCGTATATCAATGGAACTTGATGCTTTTTAAAGGTTCTCTACAGATGTCACATTGATTGTTCATGGATTGAATCTGGATTGAACATGCCACCATATGTTACCTTTTTCCTGAAAAATACAAAGAGAATTTTCTGGTTCTTCACAAACAGCTAAGTGTCACTTAACGTGTGGTATCGTTTTCTGCCCAAGCAGATGTTGATTATTATCACCAATTGTGCCTTAATTACTCCCTAAATTTGATCATCAACTTCAAATTTGCACTGCTCAACGACACACTTAATGCTACTGTCCATCACTCTGTGGAGCTTATCAAGAGAAATGAAGGGTGTAGTTTGGGAATGCTTTTGAAAAAAGGCTTAAAAGCAAACAATTAGGACATTCAAAATTATCTTGAATCTTTTTGCCAGAAAACTGATCCCTAAGAGCAGTTAACTGATGTGACGTATAGCTTATTGGAACGGTCTGATGCAGATCTGTTAAAGTTAATTTCCAAGAAGTTTACTGAGAAAAAGTGTACAGAATCTTATGAACATACTAATAGATCTCATGCTAGAAAATTTGCATTACCAAAGCGAAATTATAATACTACTGTAGAATCAGGCAACATGATGTTAATGTAACTGAGGTCTTCATTGTGTGTTTTTAAAACTTGTTTTATTCTGTTTTGAGGCTAAAATACCTATTAGGAAATTTGGGCTCATCAAAAATTATAAATTCTAATGGCAAATACTACAAGAACAAGACTTGCAGGTCTCTCCTCCCAAGTGAGGAGAGATCTTTTAAAAAGAGACAAAGATTCACAGTTCTTTGAAGAGATTAGGTGACTTCTAGAGAAAACAGGCTTTAAATAATAGGGAATTTATTCCTTATGTGGATGATTTTACCGGAGGGAGTTTTAAAATACAACCGATTCATAAAGAGTAGATGATTTGCTTTATTTCAAAATTTTCCCACATTAATTCTGGGTTTAATTTATTTATGGACTTGTAAGTCTCAATCATGAGAAGATGCCGATGTTTTGTATGAATCTTGACTGTGTTTTCTAACAACAATAGTTCGTCAAAAATCAAGGAAAAGTCTTGATGAATAGTCCTTAAAGCTCTCTTCTGTACCCTATGAATGACAATATAGTCAGTTTTCTTACAAAACATCCATATTAGTAGACAATACAAAAAGTACATAGCTATGTATAAGAGTCATTGCCTGCTTGGAATCTAAGGAACTTTTAAGTCGAATCACACAGCTAAGGTTGTTATTGGCCTGCATACATAATTTCCGGATGTGACTAGTAAAATTAATTTACAATCTATAGTAATTTTCACTTCTCTTTTTACATCAATTTCGTTATTAAATAACAAATATCTACATGGAGCATCTTTCTCTCCTAAAAACATATTTTGAAACTTTGCTATCATAGAATTAAATATAAACCACCCCTACAAGTAAGGGAGGCATCATTTTGAAGACAAGAATACTTTTAAAAGATATAATATACGTATATAAGATATAATACGTATATAAAGTATTATCATCAGCTAAGTTAGAAACATCATAGTCAAACACAAAAAAGAACCTATAAAAATTTTAATAAGGAGAGGCCCAAGTATAGATTCTTAAGGTACGCCTAAGATAATATCCAACCATGTACTAAATGTTGAATGCAGCTTAACTCTTTGTTTCCTAGAACTGAAGTAACTTTTAATGAAATACAAGCTTTTTGACAGAGCTGCCATATGCAGCAAGTTTAGCGAGGAGCAAATCATGAGGGATGCAATCACATGCTTCTGACAAATCCATAAGGATTGCACCTACACTCCATTTTTTATCGAGACAACTTTGCCAATTCCGAATTAATTGAAAAAAAGTGTGCTGGGTGGAGAAACCTTTGCAAAAAGCACATAGCAAAGGGTAAAATTTATCACTGAAAACACACGTAATTTGTTTAAACAACACTTTTTTGAAGACTTTTGACATTGTGGGGAGTATACTCATTGACTGATAATTCCCTTTATCTAATGTATCATCTTTTTTATGACCAGGGATTATATTGGCCCACTTCAATTCATGAAGGAAAGCACAATTGTTAATCGAAGTAGTAATATAATCTGTGATAATGATACAGTGATTTTTTTTTAGTTTCATGATGACATTATATGCCTACTCTGGTTCAACATTTTAAAATTCAAAACTTTAGGCATGAATTCTTGAGAAAAATTAATTTTCAGGTAAAAAACATTTAGAAGATTTCAAAAAATATTTTTCTGAAAGCGTAACTATAAAATAGTTTCGAGGCCCTGATCTGGGAAACAAAAATTTGTGGCAGGTGGCAGAAAATGTGTAAAGATGTCTGTTATAGCCCTTTAACCTCATGCAAGTTTGAAAAAAAAAATGTAATGAGATAAAATTACAAAAACGTTTTTAAGACTAAAATGGTAGCTTTAAGGGTATGACTCGAATTTTCTAATAAGTTAGGCATGTTTACCATTTTGAAAATGTTATTGGGCCTGTTCCCGCGTACCAATAAGATTTTCAAAATTGCTGAATTACTATATATGAATAGACCTCCAGACTTTCTTTTATGAAATACAAGATGGCCTTATTACTTTTAACTTACTTGCTTTTTTTTTTTTTTTTTTATGTCACTTCTTTAATTTACGTTTTTTTACCAGAATTGTTAAGTTAATATAACTTAAGTTGTCTTAATAAGGTTGGCATGTCTAGAATTACTTATAAAACACAAAATTTTAGCACACTTGAAATTTAAACAAATCATTGTGAACAAATAAAATTTTTAAAAACGGTTATGTCAAAAATATATACTAGAAATAATATATGCAATAATAATATGCTTAGACCAAGCTATTTAAAAATGAAAATTTAAAAATATATACAATATCAATTTTGTGCCAAAAAGAAATTTTTTATGAAATCCTTTAACTTGCTACACAAAACACAAGAATAGCATGGAAATTATGATTTTTGTCTCGTTTACTAGAAAAGATGATTTATATGTTATCTTTTGCATCTAACTTCATGCAAAAATTTAAAAAAAAGTCAATGAGCAGATTCAAAGAAAAATCAAAAAATGCAGACTTTTGGTCTATTTTTGCCTTATACACTTAAAAACCAAATAAGGAAGAATTTTCCTAAAAAATCTGACTTAGACATGTTTTTTGGCTTCCTAACACCCTTAACTTTGTCTAAAAAATTAGAAAAAACGTGAAAAAAGATTTTTGCCTCCTTTACCCAGATTTTGTTAAGAATAACAATTCTCAAGAAAATCTGGAACAGACGATTTATTTCATCTATCTAAATGTAAAAAATCAAAAAAAAGTTAATGAGTAGATGCAGAAAATTATAAGTGATGAGCAGGTAATGAGATTTAGGACGTATGGACAATATTGAACTCCTAAGAACTTCAATACATAGGCACAAAAATCAAATCAAACAAATAGGATAGTTGAAATGCTCAAAATATCAAAACTGCAACTTATCATATCTGCAAAAGTCAAACTTCAGCGTAATACTATTTTTTTTTCTTTAGATTTTTGAAAAAATTTGGGGATGTCTGTCCTGCTTAATAAAAGCTCCAGATATAATACATAATACTGTTACGCAGCATAAATTTATCCAAGAATCTACAAAATTTATTGAACAAAGAACTTACAGGGAAGACTTTACTTTCAATATAAATCAACATTTCTTTGTAAGTGACATCAGAATGTATTTAAACAATTCCACAACCAGTCTATTTGCATATACAAATAAGAAATTGATAATTTAAAGCTAAAAATATTGTTATAAAAAGGTTTGTTAACATTATTCAAAACATAGAAATAGTAACTATCATCACATACTAATGATGCCATTAATATAAAAAACAATTTGTATCATAAATTCTGTATTGCTAAAAGTGATGCAAGAGTCACATTTTTTTTTTTGAATAAAAAGCATACAAAAATGTTCTCTCCCGTCTCATCCTTAAAAGCAAAGACTTATTCTATAAAAACTATTTCAATGTAAATTAAAAAAATGCTGTTAGAGCTTGGAAGGGAATAAAAGACATAATTAACTTTAATCCAAAAGCTGTGGACCATATCCAATTATGCAAAAGAAAGAATTTATTACTAATGAAAACGAAATAGCTCAAGAATTTAACACTTATCTTGCTTT
Organism: Euphysa ruthae; assembly: GCA_035046665.1. Lineage (NCBI taxonomy): Eukaryota > Metazoa > Cnidaria > Hydrozoa > Anthoathecata > Corymorphidae > Euphysa > Euphysa ruthae. Next base: position 10,726 of record JAUZNK010002487.1, read on the forward strand.
TATAGAGAAAAATATTGGTAAAAACATTGTTGAAACTGACACTAACTATATGGATCATCTTGATAACATCTTTGCTGACAATACTTTTGATCTAAATCCTGTGACTGTCGAAGAGGTCAAAGACTATATAAAAACTATGAAAAATCAAAAAAGTTTTGGTCATATTAGCCTCCCTACAGTTCTGCTCAAAAAAATGTATATAATATTTTCTGAGCCTCTTAGATGATATTATTAATGTCTTTCTCAAATGGAATATTTCCTTCAAGTGAGGTGAGGCTATTCCAGTTTTTTAAAAAAGGAGATAAACGTTGGTATTATATAAATATCAGTAAAGTATTTGAAAGGATTGTAAGGAATAGACTTTATATTCTTTAAGAAAGTAATAATCTCATCTATGATCTCCAGTTCGGCATTAGAAATGGTCACTCAACAAACCATATTCTCATTGACATGATAAAAAAATTCTTGAATCTATTAATAAAGATGATTTCGCTTGGTGTGTATTTATTGATCTCCAAAAAGCTTTTGATCCTGTCAATCATAAAATTCTTCTTAATAAACTTCCTAGGTACGGAGTAAGAAGTCTGAGTCATAAATAGTTAAAGTCTTATTTAAATGAAAATCCTTAAAACGCATTTTAACACAGCATAATATTCGAACAACTTTCTACTCGCAGCAGACGTTACGCAATTTACTTTCGCATCCAAAAGA